>VDFB02329398.1:0-54208 GCA_007258455.2 Sequoia sempervirens | reverse complement strand
AGAATCTGTATGCAAGAATATTCGTAAAATATAGATTTTCAATTAACGGTGATTTTGAAGAGAAAATATTGAATTAAGAAAGAGGTCAACAATATTAGAGGTTGGTTGTTGTGGTGAATTGGGGAATTCTTGGAGAAAAATCAATTTGGAGAAAACAATTTAATAGATAAGTCATCATTCTTTCTACAAAAATACTATTGATTTGTTTGTTTAATGAATGAACATTTGATTTAGGATCTCAGTGCAAAAATATATATTTTATGTGTATCCTGTATTTGTTAAGTTTCTGAGAAATCATTTTCATCTGTCTATTGTTTGCCTCAATGTTGTTATTGGATCCTGTTGTGTATATCTTGTAAGCCTTGCATTCATTGGGATGAAATTTATTTACACCTGCTAAACGCAATTCAATTTTTTGTATATGTGATAGCGATTGCATACGCTACGTTGAATTTTTATGTTGTAGGTCGATACTTGTATGGCATCTCAATATCTAGTAAGTTATAGGTTAAGTGTTTTAGGTTACCCTGTTTCCTTGCTCCATCATAATTGGCGTTGTGGTATGTTTTGAGTCCGCTCACCTTACAATATTTGGAGAGCAAGCGATCCATGTTACCCGTCTTCGAAAATATGGTTCTCACTTCTTCGGCATGGGCCGGCTTAACCGGCACACTCTAAGCATTGACTGCTTAGGTGGTCGGGCCCGTTCCCCTGACATCTTCGTACCTATCACATCAACGTTTCCGCATTTTTACAAAGTCTGTTTCCATAAACACTATTCAGGCCATTTTCACATTTAGAGTTATTTATTTTACTCCCACATTCCATGCAGAATAAATACCATGGAAGCTTTACCTATAAATACTCTGCCAAGTGACAGTATAGAGTAATTAAAACAGAACTCTACGCTAGAGTATAACACAAATATACCTAGCACAAATATTTTAAAACAGAACTGTGCGCTTGTGTGTAGGAGATAAATTATGTGTAAGGGTAGTTTAAATAAAGATGCTCATAAGGTATTTAAATAATTAATTAAAAAATGTTTAATAATAATTATAATGAAAGATAGATGAGACAAAATTACAATAAAAAATATTTAATAATAAATATATAATGAAACATTTTGAAACAAATTTTATATAATAAACTATTTTTGAATTATTTTATATTTTTAATTTTTCTAAAATATATTTTTATTATGAGTGTCTTTAATGTATATAATGATTTCCTCATCATAACATGTCTTTTATGATGATATATTTATATAATATTATTATCTTATTTTTAAAATAATATATAAATATACTAATTAAACTTGTTGATACAATAATATACATTCTTTTCATTTAGTATTTGATACTTCATTTTTATTTATCTAAGATTTATTTTCTCCATCTTCATCTTCCATGTGTCCATTAGGTTCAAAATTTTCTAAGTGTATAGCTATGTTCAATTTCTTAAGTGTGTGCAAGTTTTTAAAGTTTTATAAATTTTCATCCTATCATCTCATTTACCCAAACTTCGCCCTTTCTTTTATATTCCTATCAAAACATTCAACTTTCCCATACTAGCATGCGGTTTTTACCAACACTTCCTTAAATTCCTATCAAAATATAAGATATCCTTATCCTAGCATGCCTTTCTACCTAACTTCATTGTTTCCTTTATTCATAAGATATTAGACTTTCTCACTAGCATGAATTTCCTTCGAAGTCTATTTTTTTCCTTTGTCCCCACTATTTTTTTTATTCTCCTTCCCAACAACCCTTTCCTTCAATCCCCCCAATTTTACTTAGTTTTATCATATTTTTGTGTTTTCCTTACTAATATTCCTTTAGCCTATACCCAAACCCCCCAACACTTGTACATCAAATTACCTTTCAATATTGGATCTTCAACCTTTACTAACTCAAGTACCTTATATATGGTACCCCCAAATTATAATCCCCAACATATTAAACTATGTCACCTCATTTAGATCAAAATTTTGGGTATCTTCCTATTTGGGTATCTAAGGTGCTATACTCCCAAACTTTGACCCTCAATATGTGGCATGAGATTTGAGTTTTTTCCAACCTAAAAACTTTGATATTTCCACCTTTTCACACTATTTACTCTCATATTCCTTGTTGCACAACCTAGAGTGCCATTAATGGACAATTTTAATGTTGAAACTATTGCATAAGGGGTTTCCCTATGCAAAAATAGGTTTTAAATAAGGTCAATTTCACATGAACTCACAATGCTAGAGGTGAAATATAACTATGCTTTCATTAATTTGGTGATTGCATCCTCTACTACCTTGTTCCTTATGTAATCTTAACTATTATTTTGGAAAAATTGCAAGTCAATCATTAATTGGAAAGATATCAAGAGTGAACACATCTAATCAAAAATTATAATTCATATGAACTACACAAAAAAATACTTGCAAAATTATTCTAAACACATGTGCTCAAGCAACCAAATTTGAGGATAGAAACCCTTAGATTTACTTGAGATCATAAGATGAAAACCCTTTTTCTTTGAGGATCAGAGGATGAAACCCCTTTGGACCTACAAAATTACATCATTCTAAGGTCACTAATTAGTTTTCCTCTTAGTAAATCATAGCTACATCAAGTTTGTATGATTTGTAGCTATTGTGGATTCCAACAATGTAGTTACAGTTTTTTTTGTTATTATTGTAACTACTATCCATACTATTATGACAAAGTATTTTGATGTAATCTTATAATTATTGAAATAGTAAGAAAATTTATAAATGTTATGTTTCTTCACTAACACAATTATTCATTTGGGTTATGAATGTTGATGTATAAGTTGTAAAGAAAAATGAGTTTTTACAAGTTACAATTAAAATATTTAAATCTAATTTTTTACATAAAATAATCATTAGGGTTATTGCAATGGTATCAAAGTTGTGATCTTGTCATCCTATAAATCATGGAGTTAAAAAATTGACATTAATTTATGTTTATTTACTTAAGAGTTATTTTATAAAAAAAAATTATTTACTTAGAAGATTTTAATTTAAAAAAAAAACTTAAATAATTCTAAATAAATGAAAAAATTATAAAATAATTCTTAAGTAAACAAAAAAACTTTAATAATTCTTAGATAGTTTTAGTTATTTAAAACATTTAATTGTATTTCAATTTTTATATATAATCATGAAATATAAAATAACTCTTAAGTAAATAAAAAATTAAATAATTCTTACATAGTTTTAATTTTTTAAATATTTCTAAAGTTGTGTTTCAATTTTTATAATCTAATAGGAGGAATCATTATTGTTTAATATTTTTAATTTAATAAAATTCAAATATGTTTTTTTATGAATGAAGAAAAGAGGAAAAAAAAATGATATTAAATTTGAATATTATAAATTTGCCTAAAGTTCATTAACATGGACTATAGAAAAAAAAATTCCATTGAATTTTATGAATTATAATATTTTGAAAGTTGTTTATATTTTTATGTTATTATTATATTTTAATAGGGTTATTGGAATTAGTTTTGTTGTAATACTTAGAAATTATAATATTGATTGTTGTTATATTATTTTCTTGAGAATTTTTTTATAAGAATCATTTCAAATTTTAAAAAAATTATAAATAGAAAAAACTCTTGACTAAATAAAAAAAAAAAAAATCTCCAATAGTTATAAAGTAAAAAAAAGAAATTAAAGTAAATAAAAATAAAGTATCAAATACTAAATAGAAAAATATATACATTTAATTAGTATATTTATATATTGTTTTAAAAATAGGATAATAATGATATAAATATATTATCATTAAAATATATATGTTATCATGAAGAAATAAAGACACTTATAACAAAAATATATTTAAAAAAAATAAAAAATAAAAAATAATTTATTATATAAAATTTTAAAATCTTACATATTAATTTTTTTAAATGTAATTTTTTCATCATCCTTCATTGTATTTATTATTAAAACATTTTTAATTACTTATTTAAAATTTTATATTATTTAAATATCCTTATTATATACTTTAAAAAAGGTTATCTTTATTTAAACTGCCTTACACCTTATTCGTCTCTCACACCTAAGGAGCTATGAATATTTCGATGAATTAAATTTGTGTTCAGCTTTAATGTGTCTACCATAGCTTTAAGTTGTAATATGGATACTTAAATATGTATTTAAACGGTTTTGGTATAAGAATGTGTTCATTTGGGATTAGAAGAATAATTTATGTTTTATGGTTATTGGGTTGGGTGGATAAGTATAATGGTAAGTTATTATGAGATTTAGTTATTTGGGATACTTTTGTCTTACAATTATTTGAATATGTAGATAAATGAAGTGGAAAGTATTAAGGCAATATTTGATTTAGTCATAATTAAAAGGTTTATTTAAATGATTGAATTAGATTCTTGTGTTGATGTAGCTACATGAGTAGTATGAAACAGATGAACACCTTTCTTTATGTAATATTAATGTTTAAGTAACTATTCTTAAGTAGAGTTAGTTAATTGAGTGAGTCAAATGGTTGTATATTAAGAGAATAAATAAATGAAATTAGTAGGATATTAATATTTTGGTGGTTGTTTAATAAGTTAATAAAACAAATAAATAAAATGTAGTGATTATTGTAAATGACTTAGTCATGAATGAGTAAAGGTGTTGTTTTTTTTATATAATCTCCATTATTTTTTATCTGGTGGTATTGTTTCTATATTTAAAAAGAAGAGGTTATTCAATTAATAAGGAAAAATAAATTATGCTATTTAATTATGTTTCCTTAGGAAATAAAATATAGTGAAATGGTTTAGGACATTAATTGAATATGAAAATGTAAGTAGATATGGGAAATTAAATAATTATTGTGTTAAAGGTGTAGTGAGATACTTATAAAATATGTTATATAATTGCTTTAATTATTTTAAATGATTTCTTGACGAATGAAAAGATAAAAAGTAATTTGATTATTTAAATGTTTCTTATGATTTATCACTTGGAATTGTGTTTATGAGTTAAAGGATTAGATAAGCGATATGTATTACGATTATAAATAAAAAACAAATTTGTTTGAGATAATATAAGTATTGAGTTGTTTATATGATATGTTTATATGATTTATTTAGTTATTCTAAATGACTTTGGAGTGAATAGATTAATAATATGTAACTGATTTTTTATTATTTTTATGATTGTTACATTTAATGGATTCGTGCTTTTAAAGGTGAATTGTGATGTTTCCCTCTTGACATATCTTCCTCTTGTGTTATTTCGAATTGAGGAGAGTTTATTTATTGAATTAGTGATGGATTTTTTTTGGAAACTCGTATTGTTTTGACTTACCCTTGTTTGTGAGTTCTTGGGCAGTCGTTCTTCTTGGGCTTCCAGAGGAGGCGAAAGGAAGTGTTGCTTTATAATTTTTTCTTCTTGTTGGTTCCTTGTGAATGGTTGCTTTTGTGTTCAATTTGATTTTGGTGGGTTTAGCCTTGCACATGAAAATGGTTTTCTTTACTATGAAGTTCTAGTGTGAGATGGTGCATGCCTCACTTGGTGCAGTTATTTTGTTTGGTTTTGGTATCTTGTGCAAGTTGGCTTGCCCGTTTGTGATTTTGAGATTTTGTTGTTAATAAGGGGAGTGGCTCTCGATGAGGGTCTGGCGCCCAAAGTGGTTGGTTCAAGGTAACTCATTGAGAGTTTAATCAAGTGATAATCTAAAATAATTAGGGGGTTGGGTAGTATCACACATTAATTCAGACAATGTAGCCTCACTCATGGCTCAAGTGTTCGTTCAAGCTTGGGATGAGTGGGAAGGCTTGGAATGGCAAGATCAACTACCTTACCCTCTACCTAGTAATCTTGGAAGGTATGTTGATCCCACATAGTGTGTATGGGGGTCCAGCAGCTGGTAGAGGTGGCCAAGGTAACCCAAGATGGGGGTTTGGTAGCCTAGGAAGGTTACGCCAAGGTAACCCATAGCAACCTATGCAATGACACTCCTCTCTTTAGCAACCTTGTGTGTGTGTGTGTTTTTTTCCCCTTGTTGTTCTTGAGCCTCTGGAAGCAGATGTTGTCTTGTGTATGTTGTTGCTCTTGTCGTGGAGTCTTGCTTGCCATTGTTCACTTGATTGTTTTGGTTGCGGTTCTTTCTTGTCATCTCCTAGCACGTGGGGTGGGCCTTAGGGTCCACATGGTCAAGTGGAACGTGCTATGCAGCCCATTGGGTCCCCAATTGAGGATCAAGATGTGCAACCTTGTACCATTTGCAGTGACTCTAGAGTTGTACCGGAGCTGGAGCTAGTCTTGATGCTTTGTGCTCATACATTTCAATTGTATTATTCTATGTTATTGTTTTATTCCTGTTCATGTTGGGAAACACTTATGTATTAATGTAATTCTTGAACGATGTAACTTCTTACTATAATTGTAATGAATGCAGTCTTTGGCCTTAATTTATGATCATTGATGGATGTTGATCATTTATGTAATGTATGTTGATCCTTGTGTTATTATGTGGTTATTGTTTCACAAAATGTGATCCTTCATGGTGTTGTATATGTGGAAATATTTATATTAAACTCCTAGATGTGATGGATGGCTTTCATTTATATATTGTTATGGATGTTCATTCGTTGATTATTAATTCTTTATAATGGTTAAGTGTAATTGCTCATAATCAGTTAATCATCATTATGGGAATCATGAAATGTTAGAGATATTCAAATGTAATGCAGTCATGTTACCCCAAGGGACTTAGTTAGGTGATATAAATATGTATGGTTTATTACTAGTGATATATGTAATGTACACTTCATATTAGTTTACTTTAAAAAAAATTGTGTCATAAATGTTGATGTTTTAGTGTATTTTGGGGTTTGTGTGGTGGAGCATTACAAGTTACAAAATCTAATGCAAAATATAGCATGTGTGTGTGCATGCAGAATACGAACGGTTAAAATATCTAGCTATGTGCGCATGCATGTAGAATACGAACGGTCAATTTTTTCTTACACTGTTAATTCTGTTGGCATCCTATAGGGGTCGTGCTCCCATTGTATGCTTATTCCTCTCGATGTAATTAATGTGTTAATTGTTTGTTAATTAAAAATTAAATAATTTGTAAATTAATGTAGGATGCATTTTATTTTCTAATATTTTGATGACTTCATTCAATCTTATTTTATCAAGATTTTGATATGCGTTTGATTGATTATTGTTTCGTATACTATGGATGGCCATCAACTCTTGTCTTTAACATATATCCATGCTTATATCAAGGATTTCAATGTGTTCTCTTTGTTATATTTGATTCTTTGATCTTTGATTTAACATTGTATTCTTTGTCCACAAGGATAGTAATTGTTGTTCCATGGATGTATCATTTCATTTTTACATGACATTTCATTTTTTATGGAACTTTTCATTTATTTCATTTCTCTTTTGCATTCTTTAACTTCAATTGTTAATGATATTCATATTGATTATAATTCTCCTATGATTAGTGATAGTGATGTTAACTAAATTAATATTGATTACACTTCTTCCATGACTAATGATAGTGATTATTACATTTATTATACTCCTATAATTAATGAAAGTGATTTCTCTTGAATACGTTCTCTTCTTTTGATAATATACCTACAAGGAAGATTGTGATGATTTCCTTTGTGATGTACCTTATTTATTTTCCCCTTCATATGATGTTATAATTGAATATCAAAGAGGAAATGATGATGCTATTAATGATGAGAGGAAACATATACAATTAAAATTTTGGTTGAAGAAATTTGCTCAACTAAAACCCTTGAACCAACTATCAATGTTAATTACCTTTTTTGGTTGAAAAAGATTATCTCATAGAATTCTAGAGGGTTGAATAGTTCTCAAAAGCATGATCCTTTGGCAAGCTTAGCCTAACATAACAAGCTAAATATTCTTCTTATTCAAGAGACAAAGATGAAACTAGAAAAATTGGTGAACATCAATATAATAAATTTGTTAAAGAAAGTCCACGATTATGAAGGTAAAGATTTAAATGGATATTTCGAAGGGATTTCTACCCTCTAGGATATTGGAATTTTCGATGGTAAGCTTCTTATAGCTATAGTGTAGAAAAATGTAACCCTTTACATTTTCTCACTTGTTTGGGCCCTCCTTATTTAAATTGAACTTAATATTTCCTTAAGTTAGCATTGTTAAATGTACCTTATTATATTTACACACTTATTTGGGACCTCTTAATTATTTGAGCTTAATTATGCCTTAATTGGCCCTTTAATTCATTTTCCAAGCCTATTTAATTATATTTTTTGAAGGGGAAACTCGACATTTATTAATGCCTAAAAATAACACTTCACAATGAGCAATGTGTGTCCTAGGTTTATGGACCTGGGACCCATTCACCGTGAATGGGTCCTCCCTAAACCTTAGGACCTAAATTTAAATTATGTTTTTGGTGGTATTTCAACATATTCAAATCCATGATTCAATGTTGACTTGTGATATTTAAATTTTGAGAAATTAAGGATACATACCTATAAATACAAGGTTAAATTTCACTAAGTTTCTTCTAGAATTTAATGAGATTTCAAGAACAATTGAAGGTATTCAAGAGCAGATTTATCAAAGATTTATTGCAACATTCAAGATTTATTCATCATGTAAAAGTCTTCTTGCATCATGCATGTTTTTGGAGCTAACATTGTGATGTAGGTTTCATGAACAAGTCAAGAATTCAAAGCATCATTTCAAGCAAGACTCAAGTATCAAGATCCATATCTAATTCAGCCATCTCATGCAAGTTGCATACCTCCTAAGTTTTGGTATGTGGCGACTGATCATGCTATACTGTATAGCCCATGGTATATTATACATCCCGGCCCCCTGACTTTGCCGAAAAAGGGAAAAATCAATGAAAAAAGAAAAATTCGATTTTGTAGAACCCTAAAATCTGGAAGCTTCTAAGCTTGGTAAAAAGGGGTTCGGATGGGTATTACAATATGATGAAAAACGTGATTATTTGCAAGATTGTAATAGGTTTTTCATTGGATAATAAAAGTATTGGATGGCTGCGGTTTGGTGGATGTAGCCCAGATTGGGTGAACCACGTTAAATTTTGTGTTATGATTTATTCTGTGCATGTTTTAGTTTCTCTGTTTTGTTAATTAAATCTGCATTTAATTGTTAGATCTGCCATCTCTAACCCTAACAAGTGGTATCAGAGTGAGTTGTGTTTTGATTATCGTCTGTAGGAAAGATCTCACGGTTGAGTGGGAGTCTCACAGTTGAGTGGGAGCAATGGCAGATGAGGGTAAGAAGGTTGAGAAGTTTAATGGGCATAACTATCAGTTATGGAAGATGCAGATGGAGGACTATCTCTATCAGAAGGATTTATGGCGGCCATTGGAAGGGAAACCAAGAAACCTGCAGCAATGTCAGATGAGGACTAGGAGATCTTGGATAGAAAGGCTCTTGGCAATATTCGTTTGTGCCTAGCACAAACAGTGGCATTCAATATTACAGCAAAGACAACTCAAGAGTTGATGGAAACCTGGCAAAGTTATATGAAAATCCTTTCGCTTTGAATAAGGTATTTCTTATGAAGTGTTTATTTAATATGAAAATGGTAGAAGGTGGATCAATTGTTGATCATTTAAATGAGTTTAACATAGTTACCAGTCAATTGACTTCTGTTAATGTAAACTTTGATGAAGAATTTAGGGCTCTTTTGATTTTTTGTTCTTTGCTTGAAATTTGGAATAGCTTGGTAATGGATGTTAGAAATTCTATTTCTTGTTTGAACACATTGAAATTTGATGATATTTGTTAATTGTTATTTATTTTTGGCGAAATCCATAGGAAAAGCTCTGGTGGAACATCCACATCAGGCAGTGTTTTGAATGCAGAAAGCAGGGGCAGAACAAAGGAGAGAGGAAACAATTATGGAAATCGTGGGAAGTCACGAGGAAAATCAAAAGACAAAAGGTCTCAATCTAGAGACAAGAGGGATTGCTGGTACTGTGGTAAGCCGGGTCATCTAAAGAAAGATTGCTGGTCTCGGAAAAATAAAGAAGGAGACAGAAAGGAAGGAAGTAAAGAGGCAAATGTGGTAAGTAATAAATCTGATGAGGATGCTTTGATTCTTTCTCTTGATAATGCTGATGATTCTTGGGAGTTAGATTCGGGGGCTTCATTTCATGCTACCCCCATAAGTTATTTTCTTGATTATGTCAAAGGGATTTTTAGGGGTTTGGTTTATTTAGGAGATAACGAACCACTGTCCAGTTGTTGGAAAGGGAAGAATCAAGATTAAGTTACATAATGGGAATCATTGGATACTATGTGAGGTAAGACATGTTCCAAAGTTAAACATAAATTTAATTTCAGCAGGGCACCTAGATGATGAAGGTTGTGTTGTTACATTTAGTGATAAAAGTGGAAGGTCACAAAGGGTGCCTTGAAGTATTAGCAAAGGTGTGAAAGTAGGCACCTTATATCTTTATGTGCAGTCATCTTGTTCCTTCTACTTTAATTATTCACGGAAAAGGTCAATGTTGGGGAGCGATTGCTCTTGATTAAAAGCGGGTAGAAGATCATAAAGTGCTTGTGGACTACAGTAAACCTTGTAGCATAGACTTTACAGGCATATAGTGCAAAAGGTATGAAATGCCATTCAAATAATGTTTTGCCAGGTCTAAAATGTGTTAATATGGATTTTTGTGAAAGTTGTGTGTATGGAAAACAAAAGAGAGTAAGTTTTCCCAAGGATGGGAAGCAAAAGAAAGATGAGAAATTGGAGCTTGTGCATACGGATGTATGGAGACCAGCTCAGGTATCTTCTCTCGGTGGCTCTCTGTATTATGTTACATTTATTGATGATGCAACTAGAAAGGTATGAATTTATTTCCTTAGACATAAATCTGATGTATTTGAAACTTTTAAAAAATGGAAGCTTGGTTGAGAATGGGGGCGGAAAAAAGGTTAAAAGTATCTCTCGGATCGATAATGAGTGGTGATATTGCGATTAAGAAGTTTGAAGATTGTTCCTCTAATGGTATTAGTAGGTAGAAAATGGTTCCAAGGACTCCATAGGAAAGTGGAGTGGTTGAACGCATGAATACAACAATAATGGAGCGTGCACAAACTATGAGATTGCATGCTAGGCTTCCTTTAAACATGTGAAGTGACTGTAAACCTTTGCTGTTTATTTAATCAGCGAGCTCATTCAAATCCTGGGTTGTGGTATTCTAGAGGAAGCATGGAAAGGTAAGAAGGTGAGTTATTCTTTTCTCAAAACCTTAGGTTGTGAAGCATTTGCACATGTAGATTCTGAAAATAGAACCAAGCTTGATGCAAAATCAAAGAAATGTATATTTGTTGGATATGGCATTGATGAATTTGGTTATAGGCTTTGGGATTTTGAAAATCAGAAAATTGTGAGAAGCGGGGATGTCATATTCAATGAGAAAGTGTTGTACAAAGATCTATTGCTTCAGCATGAGAAGAAAGAAAAAGATTATGTAGTGTTGGATGATATTCCCAACAATGATGTTTCAGTGGTTCCTCATGCTGGGCAACAACAGCAGCAACAAATACCACAAACTCCTGTTAGACGATCTTCAAGGTTAAGTAGACCTCTAGAAAGATTCTCTCCCTCTTTGTATACTATTCTGTTAACTGAAGTTGGTGAACCAGAATATTATGATGAAGCTATGCATGTGGATACCAAGGTTCACTGGGAGCATGGAATGAAAGAAGAAATGGACTCCTTGCTGGAAAATTAGACTTGGGATTTATGCAAGTTGCCTGTAGGAAAAAAGGCTTTACCAAACAAATGGATTTATAGGCTGAAAGAGGAAGATGGAGGTAAGAAAAGATTTAAAGCCAGATTAGTTGTAAAGGGATTTGCACAGAAAAAGGGTATTGACTTTGATGAGCTTTTTTCTCCTGTTATTAAAATGACTTATATTCGTATTGTTTTAAGTATTGTGGTTGCTGAAGATTTGCATTTAGAACAGCTTGATGTTAAAAAAGCCTTTCTCCATGGTGATTTGGAAGAGGAAATATACATGGATCAGCCACAAGGATTTGAGGTCAAAGGTAAGGAGAAACTAGTGTGCAGATTGAAGAAAAGTTTATATGGCTTGAAGCAAGCACCTCGGCAATGGTATTTAAAATTTGACAGTTTTATGGCCGAGCAAGGAGGCCTCTGTGAATTATGGTGCGACCATTGTGTTTATTTTAAGAGGTTGGATAATGATAGCTACATTATTTTGTGTCTATATGTTGATGATATGCTTGTAGCTGGGTCTAACATGGACCACATAAGAGAGTTGAAACAACAGTTAGCAAAGTCTTTTGCTATGAAGGATTTGGGGGCAGCAAAACAAATTCTTGGTATGAAAATTTGTAGAGATGGGAAAAACAAAAAATTGTTTTTTATCTCAGGCTAATTATGTTGAAAAGGTGTTGCAGAGATTTCATATGGAGAATGCAAAAGCTGTCAGCACACCTTTGCCTAGCCATGTCAAATTGACTAAGGATATGTGTCCAAAGACACAAGAGGAGGAAGAAAAAATGTCCAAGGTACCATATGCTTCAGCTGTAGGAAGTTTGATGTATGCCATGGTATGCATGAGACCGTATATTGCACGTGCTATAGGAGTTGTTAGCAGGTATTTGAGTCATCCCGGAGTTGAGCATTGGAATGCGGTAAAATGGATTCTCAGGTATTTGAGAGGTACATCCAATAATTGTTTATGTTTTGGGGGCTCTAATACTGATTTAAAAGGCTATGTTGACTCAGATTTAGCAGGGGATATAGATACCAGGCGGAGTACCACAGGTTATGTATTTACAGTTGGTGGGACAGCATTGAGTTGGATTTCTCTTGCGAGGAAGGTGGTTGCTTTATCCACCACGAGAGGTAGAGTATGTTCTGGCAGTGACAAAGGAGATGATATGGCTGCAATTTTCATGGAGGAGTTAGCAGGAAAACAACCGGGGCTAGAAATTACTTGTTCTGGGCAGAGGCCCAGTGCTATACATATGCGAGGAATGCGCTCACGCATTCTGAAACAAAACACATCCGAGTTGTGATATCATTTCATTACGGTCCCGGTGTTGGAGGATGGACCCAGTTCGGTTGGACAAGATGCATCACAGGATGTCAATCCAGCCGGATATGTTCTGAAAGTGACAAGGAAAATTTGCGGAAGAGCTCCTCTTGAGTTTTCGGTTGGTCTTCAAGAGTTAAGTCCAAATTATAACCGGAAGCGTGAGGGTCCAGGTACTTATTTCAGTGGGGTATGAAATTCGGTAGAGTATGCGTCGGATCAGTCTCAAGTAGAGGTGTGTTGGGTATGGAGCTTTAGTGGAGTCTCAAGTGGAGATTTTGGTATGTGGTGATCATATATATGTAGTATAATGTACATCGGCCCCACTGACCTTGCGAAAGGAAAAATCAATGAAAAAATAGAAATCCAATTTTGTAGAACCCTAAAATCTGGAAGCTTCTAAGCTTGGTAAAAAGGGGTTCAGATGGGTATTACAGTATGATGAAAAACGTGATTATTTGCAAGATTGTAATAAGTTTTTCACTGGATAATAAAAGTATTGGATGGCTGCGGTTTGGTGGATGTAGCCCAGATTGGGTGAACCACGTTAAATTTTGTGTTATGATTTATTCTATGCATGTTTTAGTTTCTCTGTTTTGTTAATTAAATATGCATTTAATTGTTAGATCTGCCATCTCTAACCCTAACACTAAGATCTCCATTATCAAGGTTTCATTCAAGGGTTTGTTGAGTGGTAACATTGCTTTGTCCATTCTTCATTCCCTCTTTCATGTTTCATTTCAATTCAAGGTTTTATTACCAAAATGGAGTTTGAACAAGGCAAACCCCTATTCACCCAAAACAAACATTTTTCTCTCTTGTATGTGTGATTGTAGATTTAGGTTGAAGAAGACTTCAAGACTTTTTGAAGAGCAAGATTTACAAAGTTGTCAAAGTTGTAAAATTTGTCAAAATTGTTGTCTTCTCATAGAAACTAAGATCTCAAAGTCATTTTTGACATTATGACTGTGAAACTTGGGCAAATTGGAAGATCTAGATCTATATCAGAGGCTCCTGAAAGCTATAGAAAAAAACCTGAACTTGGACCCATTTTCCCATGGGAGAATGAGACCTAAATTTGCTTTGAAAAAGCACTTATGGTGATTGGTACACATGTTTATGCCCTTCTTTGATCTACAATTTAATTTTTGGTTATGTTCGTATTGAGCTTAATATTGTTGTTTTAAGTGTTAGATTACATTTTGGTGTTGATTTGTTATTTTTAGTTTTTCTCCCCAAAGTGTTGTTTAACCTTGACCCTTGTCCTTCAAGCATAAGAAAATCTGAACATTCCCGCTTTGACTTGATTCACCTAAGGGTTGTTAATCAATTCATTGTGTGGATCTCATTTCCTAATTAAATAAGGAAGATAGGTTTATTGTGGCTCATGTCTCACTCATTTTTTTCCCTAAACCCTATTTTTCTATGTTTTAATAGCTAAACCCTATCATGTTAGCTTTTTCCTCAAACATGGTCATTTTTCTTTCATTATTTCTAATATATATGCACTCACATTTAAATCTTCTAGAAGGGTTTTGTGGAATAGCCTCTCAGACCTCATGGTCCTTAATCCTCAAACAAATTGGTTGGTCATGTAGAATTTCAACTCCCCATTGAAATATTCTAATAAAATAGAGCCCAATGTACTATAGAAAATAGAGAAGATTTGAAAGATATTATTAGCTCTAATGTAATTATGGTTTTGGACCTTGAGGGAGTTGTTTCATGTGGCCTAATCAATAGATTGGGTCTGCTCTTATTTAGGTAATACTTGAATGAGCTTTAGTTTTAATTGATTGGTTAAAAATGTACATATTCTCTTTAAATTCTCTTTAGAAAGTAGATGTAAAGCGTTCCCATTCATATTTGAGAAGATGTAGACTCATCACCCTCACATAGCTGACAAATTTTTTGAATGGTGTGCTATAAAGATTAACACTTATGTTATGTGTAGGAGGGCTAATAAACTTCACAATGTCAAAAATAGTATCAAAACTAGAATAGAGTTTCCTTTGGTAATATTTTTAACAAAAAGGTAGGGTCTCATATTTGTTGGTTGATTTACATCAACAAATTCAGGTTTTAAGAATGGATCAAGTGAATTGGAGAATGTAAAAAGAATTACTCTCTTAGATGCATTCTTTAATAGCTAAAGAAGAGGAATTTTGGAGGAAAATATCTTGAGTGGTTTGACTTAAGGTTGGGGTTAGAAACACTAGGTTTTCCCATATGACTACCTTGAAGCATAGAGCTTCAAATAAAATAAAATAAATTTGGATAGACAGTGATAAATTGGTTGATGAGGCTTCTATTAAAATCAAAGTGACTAACAATTTTTAAAATTTGTTGTCTAGAATGACATGGTACTTGACTTTGCTTGCCAAATATAGATTCTTAGCTTGATGAACCCCATTTGATTGGTGATGATGATAACTTGACTCTTATCCAACTTGTATTAGTGGGGGAAGTTAAGCTTCCTATTTTTTTCTTTCAAGGGATGCAAATTTTTTGGGTTGCTAGATTCTCTCATCTATACTTCCAAATCTATTAGAAATTTGTGCCAAAATATCTCTTAGCAATGGCTAAAGAATTATTTATGAATGGGTTGCTACTAGAAGAGTTTTAGCAATACCTTTATTGTTTTGGTTCTAAAGAAGTTAAGTGCTAATTCATTTCAAGATGTTCACCCCATTAATATTTTTAACTCACTTTATAATATTTATTAGAATGTATTATGTTAGTAGGGGGCGTACCCTTGTAACTATTACACCTAGTTGTTAATTTACCCAATACTTTTATCTTTATGAGTAAATATGATTTTAATGCATAATTATGTCTTGATGATATTCAATGGATGAATGAAATGTATGACTGTGCAGTATGATGAAATTACTTTTTAAATGCTTTAATAATGCTTAAGTTATATTGTGAATATGATATATATGTTATCAGAGCTAACTATAGACATGTTTCTCTAAGTTGGATACAGGAAAGTTTGAACCCTCTAGTGGGGGAGGGAGAGTATCACCCAAGAGAAGAGATTGGTATTGGAACATATGGTATTTCTATTTGAGTAGACACACACACTCACTTGCATAGGTCAGTGGAACCTTGTCAAGTCAATATAAGCTTTGTAATGGTAAGTCTTGAACCTAATTTGATGGGCTTGTGAGTCTAGGGAAAATGATGCTTTTGTCATCTTTGTTCCTCCTTGACCGTTTAATTAATTTAAATTAAAATACTAAAACTCTTTGTGCATAGTATATATAATGTGTAAGGTGTACTTTAATAATATATATATATATATATATATATATGTATGTATATATGTATGTATATATGATAGGACATATATATACATATGTATGTAGGTATGAATATACATAGGCAATAATATCTATGTATACTCATACATATATACATAACATATATGTAGTCAATTAAATGTGATATATATATATGTAAATATATGTTATTGTATATATATAATTATATATTAATATATTTAAGTGATTTTGTAAGCCATATTAAGTGGCTATAATGCCACGTATATACCAATAAAAGGCAAATTTAAATGGGTAGAGAGTGGACGCCAACATAGGCGCCACCATATGCTTTTACCAAGTCAATATCAATGCCATGAAGTGTCTACATGTTAAACTTTCTAAACTATTTTATCAACCACGTGAAGGTGGCGAGCGGAGGTTATTTTGGCATATGTTCCTATTTTGATGCAGCCCACAACTTGGGAAAAAAGGAAAGTAAAGAGCTTGGAATCTGTTTGACTTCCAATGTGCCATAAAAAAGAGACTTATTTAGCAACAATAAGCTGAAAAAACAAAAAAATATTGTTGTGCAAGCTAGTCATGGCAATTAGAAGTTGAAGTCGATTTGTTTTGGTGTCTTTTCAAGTTGAAATCTGGATTATTTAAGCTTTGTATCTCAACGTATAAGCTTTGGCATTGTTTGACTCTTTCAAAATACAAGTTGTGGTATTTCTAAATGCTTAGTCAACTGGTTTAAATCTCATGCCTAGCGGCGTTTTGGAGTGGTGGCAATGATTGGAGAGCAATTTGAGCCCTTAGTTAAATTGATTTTTATTATTAGCAAATCATTTTTAGTATAAATAAAGAGAAGTAGTTCTTTGTTTGGTGGTTCATTAGTTTTACAATCTTCGATTAGTTGCATACATGAATTTGAGAGAAGAATTAAGTTTTGTGATCTAAGAGCAATTGAAATATGCATTTCAATATGTCAAAGAGTGAGATTAGATTGTTAGTATCAGATTTAGATAATTTCTTGATAGCTACACATTGTTAGTAAAGAAGAAAGAAAGAGGTGCAAGAATAGTGTTGAGAGCTTGAAATTGAGAGGACGACAAGTTTAAAGTTGAGTTAACAATGTAGATTTGAAGCAAGGATTACCAAGAATCAAAGCCAGACTATTTTATTCCAGGCATAATCCCAATGATTCTCTTTCCTTCTCCTTCAAATTCTGATTAAAGCTCTTTATTTATCTAAGTTGTTTTTTCCATTATTATGTGCAAATTACATGGTTGTTTAGAAAAGTATATGAGTGCATGTATGAATAACTTAGTTATTTATGCATAGTGCTAATTTAAAATGCAAAGTGAAAATGAGAACCAGGGAAACCAGTTGGGTATATCAAGTAGTTTTCATTTTTGTAATTATGTGAAATTGAATATATGTTTGTGTGTGTGTGTGTGTGTGTGAGAGAGAGAGAGAGAGAGAGCTTCAGTGGATGGTTAAAACTCTCTCTAAAGTTGTGTTTAACCAAAACAACCAACTTGTTAAACTAAAGTAGTGAAGAGAAACTAAGTATGGGAATATGATATTATCCCAATAAGACAGTGTCTTGCATATAATATTTTTGAACAAGTTTATATTGCTTTTCAATAAGAGAATTTGAAAACGTAATAGAAGCTATAATGTCTTTATTATCTTTTAAAAAATTATCATAATACATAATAGACCAAGAGTCATTATTATTACCTACTGATGGGAAATCATGTATCCTGGATAGAGGACTTTATTCTCTCATTATTAATCAAAGGCCTTAGTGCTAGGAGATTTTAAGGTGCAGAAGTACAAATAACTCTCAAGTAGAAAATATTCTCTAGTGTGGCTATAAACTTATCATATACATTTATATGTGAGAATATTTGTGTCAAGAATATATATATACAGACAAACATAGGTATTTTGTATAATTATCCAAAGGATAATGTCAGAGAAACCTATGAAGAATTTGGAGATTAGTTAGATGGTTCTTAGTTGAGTTATTGCAAGTAAATAGATTATTTTACTAAATCATTAATCAACATTACTATGAATAAAATATTTTATATTGAATCAAACTAAATGATATTTAATATCATGAATAACTAGATCGGTTATGGCATTCTAGAAGGATGGGGCCATACTTAGTATGACAAAGAAGAGTCTAAACCATTATTTAAGAAGAGGATGATTGTCTATTTATGTTCACTCCAATATTAACCATATTCGGTATGGGGATCTTTAAGATTTCAGGGCCAAAGAATAAACGTTGGTCAACTAAAACTTGAATAGGAAGAGGTAATCTTCAATTTAAGTTTAATAATAGATTATTGTACATATTGTTAGTACTTTAGATTGAGACCAGGTGTGTCTAGTTAATGACAATATGTCATTGATATTAACTAATTGTGCATAAAATAGGAGAGTAGTTACTCCCATGGTTAAAACCAAGGACTCAAATATGAGGCAGATGCCTAGACCCTGAATGTTGCAAGAGCATAACTTAGATATTCTATTCAGAAGAAGATAACTGGTCAAGTTGTTTACCAACTTAGAAATAAGGGACTTGAGTAAGAGGTAATTTTCTAGAACCAAAATGTTGTGAGGATGTAATAGGGTATTCGAGTTAGATGTGTTAAACCTATTTAGTTGAATAGTCAACATTAGTGAGTCATCACTATTGAAAAAGATTTTGTTTAAGTTAGTTAACCTTTGGGTCAAATCAAAAGAGGAGTTAACCACAGGTCAGTAGGATTTCCAAGTCGATTTAGAGGTTAGTGAACTTACAACACTTCCTAAGAAAGTGGATTAATTATATTTATCAAACTTTGGCCAAAGTAAGTATAAAAGTCGCTACTTGCACTTGTCAGTTCACTGTGCTCCAGGTTTGCATAGCTTGTCAGTAGTATCATGCATAGTTGGAAGGCATCCATAGTTGTATGACCATACATGTTATGTAGGACACATCACTAGGTACTCATATGGCAATACTAGGGGTTCCCATACCAAACTCTTCATTGAAGAGTAGGGCCACTTCTAGTAGGAAGGTGTGTAGAGGACCATTGGTCTGTGGTTGGAGGTAAAGCACTTGGGTGATGCTCTCCCTCATGTAGACAACATGTCAAAACTTATGAAATAGAAGAAGTAATCTAGATAAGGATACCGTGACCTTGATCTCTTGTAAATTATGAAATTATGTATATGATCATGAATTCTATTTATAAATTATATTTGAAAAGATGAGTTTCATTTACTTGAAGTTTAGTTTTGATATTTCACTAATGCAAATATTATATGAAGATCTTTATGCAGTATGCAAATTGTGTTATTGAAAAAGAAAAAAATTGTTTTCATGTTTTTGGAAACATTGAATTATTCACTTCATAAGTTAAATCTTAGGTGAAAACTGTAGAGTAAACATTGTGTATGTTACAATAAAATTTATATGTTGTTCTAATATAAGGTTATAAAACCTTATATATCCTATTTAAAATAAGTATAGTCTAATAACTATTAGATTATTAATTATTTATGAATGGTGGTTAATGAATAGGTGTAACTAATACACCTTTAGATGCTTTTCCACTCTTTCTCTATATTTAAGGAGGTTCTCTCTCATTTGAGTGTGGGAATTTGAAGATTAATAGTGAATTATATCACTATGCACATGACGTATTATTGGCCATGTGGAAGTATGTAGAGGAGTGTCACCAATTTCAATATATTTTTTAATAAACTATTTTTTTATAAGTGTTAATAAAATGATGTTTTATGAGGTTTTTTACCCAATAAGTTTTTCTCTATGTATATCTTGCATGATTTGTAAAATATATCCTTGTATGATTCTCATTTTATTTGTTTTATATTTTTTTTATAATGATTAGTATCCTAAGATCCTAGTTTCTAACATTATATCAAAACCAATTAAGCTATACTAATCATTTTTTGTAGTTTATACCCTTAAATAACTTCAAAATACTCCTAAAATCAAGTTGCCACATTCAAGTAAGTATATTTCATGAGAATAATTTTAAGGGATGTGTTTATTTCTTATCTATGACCATTTACATTTTTTAAATATGGAGAATGGATAAATTTGAGATATGAATACATTTGAAATAAATGAAACTATATTTTTTCTTAGGTTCATTTGAGAATTTAATTCATAATAGCCACTTTTTAGTTTCCATAATCTTTTATAAAATTTACAGGACTTATAAAAAAAAAAAAATTCATTGCCATATGATTTTGATAATTTATAGTCCTTATTTAAAATTACAAGTCTTATCTTTTAGTGAAATTTTGAAGGTCACAACCTCATTGGAAAATCATGACCTTTAGAAAAAAGAGTCACAACCTTGTCTTATAGATAAATGCATACTATTTTTTGTTTCTATGAGTAGGATGATTATTTACTAATAGGAAATAGTATCAATCATTGGTGAACATTGAATGGAGTTAGAGGATTTGGCATATCGTCAACATCTCCATCTAACACATGTGAAGGGCTTATAAGTAGCCAATCCAAACTTGTGGCTGCACAATAGAGGAACATAAATAAGGAATTTTATTAACTTTTCCACATCCCTAAATGGGTAGCTCATCATTATCATGACAAATAATTTCTTGTCACATTGATAATCAAAGTCATAATTTGTATATACACTAGATGCCACCAATTAATTTACAATTATAATTAATATAATTATTTGTGAGAGAAATGCATTGCCTATTTGCAACAAAAAACATCCAAACAATCAAGATTGATTTTGGATGTGTAGCATCATAAATTATCACCCTTGACAATTTCACACTAGGTTTAGCTCTGCCCATGTGCTTGGACCCAATTACGCTTTTAATTTGCTCGTTTTATGGTCATTCAAAGGTCTTTTAACAAAATATTTTTTAATAAATTAATGCCTTCATTCGAAGGGGGCCTTCAAACAAAGGCATCTTTTTTGTTGAAAGAGTTTAAAACTCTCAAATGACAGTTACTTTGTCATTTTCAACAATGACTATTACAAACCCATGGATAGTGAAACAAAGTGGAAAATGAACCTCCAGTGAAGCTATGCTCGACAAAGCTTGAAGTTTTTGAAGCCTTCCAGCTGCCACGTCAACTTAGCACTATAGACAGGTGCATTTTTTTTCTTTTTTGTTGCATTTTTATTGCATGTTCAAGAAACCCTAGTCTAGTCTAGTTTAGTTGGTCTTGATTTTGTCTAGTTTAGATTTAGGTGTATGTTCTAAATAAGGTTCAAGAGTCAAGCTTATTCTTTTATCACCACATGGTAAATCCCTTAAGTTGCATTCAAGTTAACATTCAAATGCACTAATAATTTATTATAAAACATTAATCTCTTATGATAGGATTGAATTTTACTCACAAGCATGGAATCAAATACCTAAGGAATCTTGAATATTTAGAGCTTGTATATAAAATAAACATACCAATCTACCACATAAATAATAGTGGTTTGATACAATAATACAATCTTTAATTGCAACACTTTCCAACCACAAACAACTCCTTACAAGGCCTTGTTGTGTATAGGGTAGGTATATTGAACCCACACATCAAAAGAACCCTATCCTCTCCACCCATGAATATATCTTGAAGTGATAAATAGATAACCCAATAACCATAAAGTAATAAATACATGTATCATGATTATCTTAAATTATTTCCCTAATTTTACAAAAACACATATGCCACGTGTACATGTTAACCATTTAGTTCCACTTTCAGGTAACTGATGTTGAAATATCATCAAGGAAACCCAAATATACCTTAGTCATAAACCTAATATATGCTATAACACTTCACAACACACACATTTTCTAGCAAAAACAATCATATAGAATACATAAAATAATATCTACCATATCCACTTATAATGATTATACCATAAATATGTTTAAACCAAACATGTGAATACAATTAACTCATATTAGTTTACTTCAAATGGATAGGCAACCCTTTTCAAGGTCGCATCCTTGGACAATTATTAATCAATTACTACCCAATTACCATGGTAGAAACACAATAATAGCATGGATAAGTGTCTCTATATCTTTGTAATATGGTCCTCTTGAATTGGTAGGATAAGAGTCATTATATTAAATTGTAATGGTACTATTCATAAGACTATCATATATTTAACCAAAATGATATCTCATGTCTCATATTTTGCAAACCAAGAAAAAGAAACCATACATAATTTACTAAGATATATAAATCATACAAACAAGAACAAAAACTATGAATCATTTTCTCTTTATTCATAATGACGTAGATACTTACAATGATATATTTACACCTCCTAGTTTACCCACTATTCACCAATGACTTAGAATTACACAAACAATAAATGGCATGGTTTAGGCAATTATGATAAGTTTAATCACTAGAGATAAGGTACAATCAATTTATAAAATTTATGTAACTATGCATCCAAAAAATTTAGTCAAAATAATGTATATCCAATCCACATGCATACCAATGTCCTAGTATATCTGAACTACAATGATTGTATAACCCTGCAATGAAAACTCACTAATGCCAACATCTTAATCCCTCTATATATATACTCAAGGAGGCCTAAAAATCCACCAAAAGGCATTGCACCATGGGTCCAAACTAGGTCTAGAAAAATATCATGTGTAAGAATGATCATTATCCACACCCCATTTGGAATCATTATTTATCATTTAACTCAAGTATTTCAAAATTATCTATGATCTACATCATAGTTCATGATGTCATAAGTGGGTGAAGATTCTTAGTCAACTTTTTAAAGTTCCCTATAATAAGAAACTTTCCTATTTCATAGAATCTATCATTAGTGAATCCCACATCTTATAATTTGATGATAAATTAGATTCTCTTATAACTTCTTGTACATGCATTCCAAGATAGTTTCAATGCATGACCAAGAGTGTTACCTCAAAGTACGACACCCCATTTCTCCAATGAGGATAAAATAATTATTAAATATAAATAAATAAATATTTTGAACATTAGAACTTTCACTTGGTGTATGACACATGTGTGTAGGTCTAATAAGTTCATAGGTAATCATAACAATTATACAATATATTCTATAACATAACCCATATCTATAGGAATATAATGAAACAATAATACAAACTTTAGTGAACGCGTTATATCAAGTAGTCAAAAAGAGGAAAGTCATTCCTGTCATTGATTATTTCTAAGAAATTTCTTTAATAGATTTACTCCATCATGATCACTTAAATAAAAATCTTATAGCTCATACAAACATGATCTAGCAATTTTATACATAGTTACATACACCAACTTTAGGTCATATTAGACTAGTGATAATATTGACTTCATCTAAATGTTTCAACATTTGGCATAACTCTTCGGCTTTGCTCTTCTCGCGCTAGCTATTTTTTGAATTTTCGGTACCATTTTTTACTGTTTGTTTTTCATGGGTGTTTCGAGGGGGGTCGGGAAGGCTCCCCATTCCAAGGACGTTCTCCTCGCTTCTGTTGCTATGCCTATGGTGGTAGTAGCCAGCCTGCCTGCTTCTAAAAAGACATTTTCTCCCCGTACTGTTGTCCTTTCCCCTAGGGAAAATACTATCAGAATCTTTGGGAAGTCACCCTTCTCTCCAATGCTTGGTCTTAATTCCTTTTTTTCAGAGGAAGCTCCTACTTCCTACATGGACAAGTTGGTGTGGCCTAACTCGCCAACCCAGAATAAAAAACTTGCGGATTCTGCTTCTTGCTCGGTTATTGGCTGGGAAGTTGATGTTCCTAAGGCCCTTATGTTGAAGGCGATGGATAGCCTCAAAATGGCTTTGGTTGGAAATTTCTTGGCATTTAGGCCAAATATTGAACTAGTGCGTCAGTGGGTTGCTTCCACCTGGAACCTCAAAGGTAGTGTCACCAGTAATGCCATGCCTACAGGTATTTTTATGCTCTTTTGTGGTTTATGAGGATATGTTGAAAGTATTAACTGGAGGTCCTTAGGCCTTTGACCCGGACTTTAAAAACTTTCTCTCTCTTTGTAAATGGAAACCTAGCTTTGACCTGTTGGTTGACTTGGGGGTATTTGCACCTACTTGGGTTTGACTTTTGGGGCTTCCCTTGGAGTTTTGGGAGAAAGGAATTTTTTAGGGTATTGCGAACTCTTTTGGGAGTCTTTTGGCCATTGATAAAATCACCCAGGAGAGATCGAGACTAGTGTATGCTCGTATCTGTGTCAATGTGGCAGTTAACATGGTTCTTCCTTCTTCTATTTTGCTTAAGTCAATGTTTGGAAATTGGACCCAACCCTTGGAGTATGAAAATGCTCGCCTCTTCTGTCAGCATTTCAAGAGGTTTGGTCATCTTATTGACTCTTGTGTGGCTTTGGGTGAAAGCTCTAAAGCCAAAGGTAAGAGGTTTGAAGAAGACTCTTCACCTAAAGCCATGGACTCTAGAGTGAAGCCTTCTCTTGTGTCCCCCTAGAAGGTGTCCATTCCCCTTCTGAAGGATAAGGATTCTGAGGTGTTGGTTGGTCCTATTGTTTAAGATCAAGAGGTTAAGATCCAAGCCGAGGACCCCTTGAATGTCTAGGGTTTGAAGGATAACAAGTTAATAAATGGTATCAAGTGGAAGTCCTGGAAGAGGGTGAGTATGTTCTTCAAGAGATTTCTTTGTCCCTAGAGGAGCTGAATCCTGTCTCCCAATTTGGTGCTCAAAATCTGAATGAGTCGTTGGCCCTTCTTGGCTTCCCTCAAGGTTCAAGTGATAAGGAGGATGATGAGGGATGGTCACAAACCACCATGAAAAGCAAGAAGAAAAAGAAACCGGATGTTGGAGGGGGAAATAAGGTGGGAAGACCCTCCCAAAAGGAATCAAGATTGAAAGATACAGTAAGGGATGTGGCGGCAGGTAAATAGAAAACCTTGGATTTGCTCACGAGATAGAAGTCCAAGAAAAATTAGTTTGGGTTGCAAGTTGTGTTGGGGGGTGTGGATGCTTCTATTTTTAATGAAGTATGTTTCTTGGAATATTAGGGGCCTTAACAGTCCCTATAAATAGTTTTTGGTTAAGACCTACATCATGGATAACAAAGTTGATGTCCTCCTTTTACAAGAAACGAAGATGAAGAAAGAAACTTTTGAAAAATCTATTGCAAGTATTTGGCCTGGAGCTATTTTTTGTATTTGTGAAGCTGAAGGAGTGTCTGTAGGTATTGCTACCCTCTGGAATCCCTCTAAATTGAAAGGTTATTTTTCGTTCTGATAGTAAGAATCACCTTGAGATTACTCTGGGAGATCCTGGCTCTCACGAGTCTTGGAATCTTGTAAATATATATGCCCCCAATTCTAGTAGAGACAGAGTTTTTTTGTGGGAACAACTTAGTGAATCTATTTCTGAAAGGTGTGATGAACATTGGATGTTGGGAGGGGACTTCAATTCTCCCCTCCTTCCTTCTAAGAAGCTAGGTGGTTTGGATGAGTACTGGGATAGTACGATGGAGCTTGCTGAATTCTTTAACTCGACAGTGTTGATTGATATTCCTCTCCAAGGCACTAAATTCACCTGGTCAAGTAGGAGGAATGGAAACCATTTAATTCAAGTTAAATTGGATAGATTTTTGATATCTACTAATTGGTATATTTCTTAATCATAATACTTTGGTTCTAAAAAAACATGTGGATCATAATAAGGGCCCCTTCCCTTTTAGATTTGAAGCCATGTGATGTACTCATCTGGATTTTACAGCCTTAGTTCAATCGTGGTGGGAGGAACCCATCCTTGGAACTCCTATGTTTTGTTTGGCTGAAAAACTTTGTCGTGTTAAGCAAAGGGTGAAGGGGTGGAATAAGTTAACCTTTGGTAACATTTTTCAGTTAAAAAATGCTTTGGGAAATTTTTTAAAAGAAATACAGGATAGAATGGAGTCTGGCTTGGGGGATGAAGAGACTTGTGCGAAGGAAAGAGAGTTGAGATCTCAACAGTACAAATGCAATAAAAAGGAGGAAATATTTTGGAAACAAAAGTCAAGAGTTCAATGGTTGACGAAATGGGACAGGAACACCAAATTTTTCCACCAATCTACTCTCAAACACAGAAGCAGAAATAGAATTAGATCATTGGTTAAAGAGGATGGCTCTATTGTTACTAGTGAAAGAGAGATTGCAAGGGAAGCTATAAATTATTTCTCCTCCTACCTTTTAAACCCTGTCAATGATCCCCAGGTTAATGTTTATTTTCTTAATGTTATTCCTAATGTTGTCTCTGAGTTAGATCTTAAGATGATGACTAATACTGTTTCTCTGGAAGAAGTCAAAAAGGCTATTTTTCTTTTGGAGCCCTTAAAGCCCTTGGTCCTGATGGATTCCCCCTTGTTTTTTTTTCAAACTTACTGGGAAATTGTTAAAGATGATCTCTTTAATGTTGCTAGAGACTTTTTTAGGTTGGGAAGGTTGTTAAGTAATCTGAATGCTACTTTTATAGCTCTTATCCCTAAATTTGTTGATGCCTCTGCAATGAAATATTTTAGGCCTATTAGCCTTTGTAATACTGTTTATAATTTTTTCTCTAAAATTTTGGTGTTTAGACTTAAACTAGTGTTGGGAAAAATAATAGCTCCTAATCAAAAAGGTTTTGTTGAAGGTAGAAACATTCTTGATGCTGTCATTTTGACCTATGAGATAATCCACTCCATGGAACATTCAAAAAAGCCTGGAATGACCTTTAAAATTGACATCTCAAAAGCCTATTATAATGTCTCCTAGCCTTTCCTTTTTGTTGTTCTTAAGAAGTTTGGGATAGATGGTAGATTCTTAAAGATTATTTTGGCTTGTGTTACTTCTCCTATGTACTATATTTTGGTAAATGGTGTTCCCCAGGGCTTCTTCTCTTGTGGGCATGGTCTCAGGCAGGGGGACCCCCTTTCTCCCTACTTGTTTATTATTGTTGTTGAAGCCCTGGAAAGAAATATTGAAAGGTTGGTGGACGTGGAAGCTCTTAAAGGTATTAAGGTTGCTTCTTCTCTTAGGCTTGAGTCCCATAAACAATTTTTTGATGATACCTTGTTGTTTTGGGATGCTTCGGTGGGGGAAGGAGGAGTTTGGAAATAGATTCTTAATGATTATGTTGTTGTTTCTAGTCAATGCATTAATTATGAGAAAAGCAAAGTTTACTTTTTCAACATTGATCAGCAGATAAGGGACAGAGTGAAAAGAATTATGGGGTGTCAAGAAGCTGAGTTTCCTAATACATACATGGGGGTTCCATTGTTTTCCAAGAGATTAGAAAATAATTACTAGAACACTTTTTTAGAAAGGATTCAGCATAAATTGGCTGGATGGAAGGGGAAGTTGTTGAGTTTAGCAGGTATGAACCAACTCCTAAAATCCTCTCTTCATAATATTCTAGTGTATTACCTTTCCTTGTTTAGAATTCATGCTCATATAGGGGAGAATATAGAATAGATTCAGAGGAAATTTTTGTGGTCAGGAACAGAGGAAAAAAATATACTTTCTCTTGTTAGCTAGGATAAAGTTTGTAGGTCTAAAAGGTGTGGGGGGTTAGGGATGAGAAGAATTCATATGATAAATAAAGCCTTAACTGCAAAAATTGGCTAGAATCTTCTAGAAGGCTCAAAAGACTGGGTTAAAATCTTCCAAGCCAAGTACTTGAGAAACAGGAACTTTGGATGCTTTTTGTCTCAAATGGATCTCCCTTTTGGCTCTACACTATTGAACCACCTAATCAAGTTAAGGAATGTGCTAAAGTTGGGGGCAAGGAAGAGAATAGGGAATGGATTAAACACGAATTTTTGGAAGGACCCTTGGATAGAGAATGCCACCCTATCTGCTAATGAGGATTTGAATCCCCTAAAGTGCAGCCTCCATAGAATTTGTGGCACAAAGGTGAGTGATTACATAAATTGGGAAGGGGAGGAACCAAAATGGAAGGATTTTGATGCCTTGTTAAGGAGAAATAATCTGAGGGGTCAAAGACAAGTGAATTGGGCTCCTCTCCTCATCAATTTGTATAATTTGATCAGGGAGGCGAAATGGTTTGATAGGGGAAGGGAGAATGAATGGCTCTAGAAAAGCAGCTCCTCTGGCTATTTCTCTATTAGAAAGACTTATGAAGACTTGGTGAGGGCCCAAGATGTTGTTCCTAGTTCCTTCTAGAAAGTGGTGTGGCTTAAGAATATGATTCCTAAAATAAACTGTTTCTGGTGGTCAGTGGCCCATGGCAATATCCTCACCATTGATAACCTGGTAAAGAGAGGTTTCCATCTGGTTAATTGGTGTTCTCTATGTAAGCAGGAGGAAGAATTGATAACTCATATGTTCTTCCATTGCAATTATGTGAGGGAAGTGTGGTCCAAGGTGTTGTATTTGTTGTCTTCGGATTGGGTTTTTCCTAACTCAATGAAGTTGTTTATTGAAGGTTGGTCTAACTTCCCTTTCACTCACAATGTTATAATGGATCTGTGGAATCAAGTTCCCCCCTTTGTTAATTGGGGGATTTGGAAGGAGAGAAACAACATAATTTTTAGAGAGGTGGAGAGAAGTAGTGGGGAGGTGTTTTAGATAGTTAGAACTCAAATTAAGGAAAATATTGAGGCAAGCAAACTCAGCTTCTCCAACTCCTGGCTGAACTATAAGGAGATGAGAATAAAACAAAATTGGGGTATAAGTAGAGACTTAACCAATCTGAATCGGTCTAAGATGCTTAATAGGATGGGTGTTGTTTGGTGTCCTCCTCTGAAAGATTGGGTGAAATGCAATTTTGACGGTTGTTCTAAAGACAATCCAAGTCAGGCTGGAGCTAGTGGTCTGGTGAGAAACTAGAATGGTGACTGCATAATGGCATTTGGTTTGAGCCTAAGGATCTGTTTGAACAACAAAGTAGAAGCTATGGCTGCTTTTGGAGCTTTCAAATTCTTAAAGGAGTTGGGGTTCAAAAATGTTATCATTGAAGGGGACTCAAAATTAATTGTGGATAGTTTAAATGATGTTGCTACTCCCCCATGGGAAATAAAAAATATTATTGACAAATGTAAAGTTATTAAAAATTATTTTACTATATGTCGAGTTCTACATGTGTATAGGGAAGGGAATTATGCGGCTGACTATGCAGCCAATGTGGCACTAGAATGCAGGGGTTGGACAAGGTGGACCAATGGGAACATGCCATAGCCTCTGAGAGGTATCATACTCAATGAAAATTTTGAAAATGCATACCAAACAAATATCTGAGAAGTTGGTTGTTGGCGGGATGGAAGAGTACATTGTGGAGCTATCAAGTTTCCTAGTAATAATGGCTTAAGTGGTACATGTGTACATGGGAAGATCCTTAAGGGAGATTTTTTCTTTAATTTCCTGTTAAAGAATATGATCAAAAATCACATGTCGATTATAGTTTTCTTAAAGATTGTCTTTTCAATGTGTGTCGATATGCCCTCTGTCAGTTATTTACGTATTTCTATAGAGGGAAATGGAAAGATTTTAATTATGGTTGTTATTGCTTGCAAAAATCATAATGTCTTTTGGGCTCTGGGAAATGTGAGGTTGTCATCCCTAAGAATAAACTTCCTAAATTGCAACTCTTTTGTGAGTCAGTTTTTAGCTTGGGTTTTGAATGTTGGTTTCTATCCAGGAAGAAAGCAAGTTGTCGAGGAGAGTATGAAGTCTAGCCAGTCTCTGCAAAAGAATTTACAGACGAGCAAGATGGGAGGCCTGAGAAAAAGAACCAAACCGCCTAACTACCAGGCACTGAAGCAGAATGTCAACCTCTGGAGAATGTTCAAAAATGCGGGAATGGCTTCCTTCTTCCAATCCCTCAAAGGCTATAATGAAAATTTAACGGCAAAGTTTACAAACTCTTGGAGGAGAGGTTGTGTTTCTATTGGTGCTGTGAAATTTGAGGTGACTTCTCATTTCATAGTAGAGGCCACAGGGCTGCAAAATTCTGGACTCAAGGTTGCCAAAAAGAGTGGAGCTAATTACCAATGATTTGTGGATAATTTTTTGCATCATGGTGAAAATCTCAAGCGGTTTCAAAATGGGTATGCCAAACTCTAACTTCCTCCTCCATTTTCCCTTGTGAGTCTATTTTTTATGCGATATTTCACTCTTGAAGGTTGCTATATGTTTGTTCATCCTTATCATTTTCCTATTTTAAACCACATTAGACATGGGGAACGCATAAACTTGTCATTTTACCTTTTGTCCTCTATGCAGTTGAATATTGAAAAAGGTGCTAACCCGCCGCTTCACCAAGGCTTAATGCTTACTCTATAAAAATTTTCCCTTTCCCAAAATCCCCATGGTAATCCTCTTAATGCTAGAGAGGAGAACCCTGACCTTTTTGATGAGGAAAATGTTGAGTTTCAGAGGATGGAAAACCCTGAAGTTGATGAACCTTTGGTTGTTGATCATTCTCCCTGCAACCCCCCTGTTGTTGTTGTGAGATGTTTGCTTATCCCTGCTAAGAGTTCCTCTCTAGTGGCTAATGTGTTGAACCCTTCTACCCCTCGGTCCCAGAAAAGTGAGGACTAAAAAAATGTGGACTTGTTGCTTACCAAAGCTACCCCTGAAAAGAGAAAACACTCTCCCATGTTGTTTGAACTCCCTAAAGCCAAGAAACCTAAAAAAGAGGTCAATCCTTGTGCAGTTATTCATATTTCTGAGGATGTGAATCAAAAGGAGGTGGTCAAGGAGAAATTATAGGGTTAGGGGAGTGGCGGGAGTGGTGAAAGGAGGTCTTCTCGGTTGGCGAAGGCAGCCTCAAAAAGAAAAAGGGGAAAGAAAAAATGTCTCTTGATGTGGAGGATATCCCAGGTTATGAGGAATTTGAGGCTCAGGAAGATGATGATTCTGAGGATTTTGACTTTGAGGAAACTGCCTACGATATGGGGGAAGATGAATTGGAGGAGGAAGAAAAAGATGAGGAAGAGGAGGAGCAAGCGGAGCCGTCTGGAGAAAAGAATGAAATTGGGAATGAACAGGAGCAAGGCTCTTTGGTCGGGAGAATAATTTTGAAGAATTGAGTATTGATTTTCTTAAAAGTAGACTAACCTTTTTGTAGGTCCAATTTGAGGATATGGAAAAGGCTCTGGTGACCTGGATGAGACTCCCCAATAGGCTGATGAGACACACGATGTTGGGAGTGGCCTCGGGAGAAGCAAAGATTAGCAGAAAACTAAAGAAGTAAGGAAAGATTGACTCCCTAAAACTATTGGATGAAATAGAGGGACCTGATTGGTGTGAGTATGTGGCTCTCTTAGAGGAGTATGGGGATCTGTTAAGGAAGGCCAGCTAATGGCTTGGGTTGTTGCTTTTCCTGCTTTTGATGGGTTTTTTGTTTTACATCAATATATGGGATTGTTCATATTTTATCTTTAAGATCTGGCGGAATACCACATGGTATACTATGGACTTAATCAATGGTCTTCGTAGCTTAAATTTTGCTGGTAGTAACTTCTTGTTTTTGATAATCATGGGCTGGACTATAGCGATGGTTTTAAATCTGGGCCTGCGAGCCATTATCATGCTATTTTTTGGTTTGGATGGTGGTGTTGTTTCCCACCTTGGTATCTTTTTTTGATCTATTATTGTTCCTCATGATCATGGCCCTTCTAATCGCAGTATTAAAGAAACAATGTTTGATTATTGGTGTTCTATTTTGAGAAATACTTTGTAGCCATGAATTTTTACGAAAATAATTCCTATAATTAACTATCTTCCAATGGAAAATAGTCATTTATTAAGAGTATAGTAGTACAATAGATGGTGAGATTGTATGTTTTTACCTTATATTTTATTCATTTATGAAATATTTTTATAATTTTCAACTATTTTTTAAATACAAACCAATGAATAAAATACATTGATATATACACTAAAATTAAGAAAACATAACTTTGCAATTCACTTTAGTAACAAATACCATTTTTTCATTTTTTTTTTGTTTTGTTTATCTCTAAACTCTTCCAATAAACATGTTAAAATGAATCACAAATTAATGAATAATTATTTAAACCTTATTTTAGATACAAGGATAGACACATTAATTATCACCATTCATATTGTTATTGTATCATTCAATTTTTATTATTTTATATTTTCACTTTAGGGGCTAGTAGCTCAATGTTATTAGAAATTTGTTTTCACTTAGATAGGTCCATTTTCTTCACTCTTGAATTTATGTCATCTAATAAATGAAGATTAGTGGCTAAAATTTTATTCCATGACACAAATCTATTAGGGCAATGTTTTGTGGAACAAGTCCCAGAATAAGCCATCAATTGTTCAACTTATTTAGATCAATAGTGAGATGTTTTGAGATATATTTGGTCATAGATTTCCCATTTAGATTATTCAATTTGACATTAATGTAATAAATTGTGAGTTTTCATTTTGCATCATCAGATGAATGATGATAAATTAATATATTATAATTTTGGGATAAAAATAGATAATAAGGTATATATTGACAAACTAAACATCATAATCATGTGAGAATTGTTAAATAGGGCTAGAACAATAGGTAAGATTTATGCACACAAAACCTTTTTGTAATTTATTAGTGGCAAGGTTGAATTAAATCAAGCCATCATTATTTTATTCTCTAGGCTTCAAGTTGACTAGTCTCATAATTTTTAGTTTAAAAATTAGAACTACTTAAATTCAAGAAAATTTCCAAACATGAAAGGGGTTGATTCAATCAAAAGAGCTTGGAGTGTATTCCATAGACCTTAGAGTGCATGTACATCATGCCTTATAATATTTTTGATAAGAAAATTTATGCAAATTTAACTCATTTTTTTGTGTTTTATCTTAAAACCTTCACATTGTAGTACTTGTCTTTGAGATTAAGACACTTAAAAAAGAAACAAAATAACCATTAAAATTTATTATAAATTTACAATTATTTTGTTGCAAGTTATAACATCCATTAGAAGAGAGCACACACATATAACTTGTGGGCCATGCCCGAGAGTGATTATATTCATTTTTCCAAGGGGAACCTTGCATTCTTTTCTATAATCCTTGAATTTCAAAGTTTCAATCTTAGGTTTAAGTTTAATTTGATATTTAAGCATGTCCATAGATTGTAATAGCTTGAAGGTTAAGGCTAAGGATATAATTTGTATATCACACATTAAAATGCTTAAAATTCTTAGTTTTAATAATGACTATCATGATATTTATGATCTCAATCACACATAAGATCCTAAGAAAGCTTATATGCATCTCTCATTGTAAGTTGCAAAATACTAAGTTTCCTAACCATAATTTAAGTGCTCGTGCATTGTGGATGGTTGGATTGAAATGCATGTTATTACATAAGGTTTTCCCTACTAAAAAATAAAACTTTAAACTAAGATGAAAAATGACAAAAGGATCACTAATATAACTTAATAATAAAAAAGATTAGAATGAAATAAAATATGATAACAAATAGAGGGGATCCCCAAGTTCATAAAGAAAAAATGTGGGGTGTGTATGTAGGGAATAAAAAATTCATTCTAAATTTCATTACCATCTAAAGTATAACTCATGTTAGTAGTTAATTCTTAAATTTTAAAATGTAATCCCTTATTGGATCTTGTTTTTCTTGTTTATATTTTATGAGCTCAAGAGTGTATGTCTTAAGTTTATTATTGTAATGAAAATGTTTCATTAAAGGGTAGATAAATCATAGAGGGAAGTAAAAATATTTGTATGTAAAAAATAATAGCAATAATGCAAATTTTAAATGTTTGAGTAGGATGAATAAAGTAGTATAAAAAATAAGACATAGAGAATAATAAATTGCAAAAGAATGGAGAAAGTGGGGAAGATGGAGTTAGAGTGCACCAAAGAAGGTGTTGTTGAGTGTGCCAAGGGGGTGTTGCAAAAAAGGAATTAGAGTGTGCTAATAGGTTTGTTGCTAAAGAAGAATTATAATGTGTTAATAGGGTTACTACTAAGGAAGAACCTTGACAAGAAAGGATATCATGAAGGATCTACAAATGGATTCACTAGGTTTTATTGAGGAAAATACACTGTTTTAGGCTTAGGGAGAATGTTTGCAAGATAGAAGGGGTTGTGAGACACCACATATTTAATTTGTGTCATCTCTAGAACCATATGTCTAATTTATACCACTTAAATAGCCTTAAAAAACCTCTAATATTCTAAATAGAATTAAGTAAAAGTGTAAAATATCATAAAGGAAAATAAATTTCATGAGAATAAAATAATTAAGTATTAATATGAAGGATGCGATGGAAGGCATTATGAAAAAGACACTAAACTATATAAAGGGAATAGTGTAATGTAAAAGGAAGCTAAGGTAGCAAAACAACTTCCTATGTACTAATATTGAGAGGAGGGATGGCCAAAAATTTTACAGTCTTTAGGTTATGAATACTTAAACAAAATAAACATATAAATATCATGCATACTACAACACAATGATTTATGTGAGGAAAACCCTTTCTGGAGAAAAACCCCACACTCCAAAATCTGCCCAATATATTATTCAAAAATCACAAAGATTACAATATACTTGCAGAGAAAGCTTCTCACATAAGTATCACCACTAAGAGGTCTAAAGGAAACACAACTACTATTAGTGACTCATAATACGTCACAATACACAACGTAATACAATACCCTCATAAAATAGGGTTTCCTTCTAGGGAAATTCAGCTAATAAAACATGATACATCGGATCTAAGACCTAATGATGAATGATGAGATTTACAATAATAAAATATAAATAAAATTTCCCTTTGGGTGTTGCCCCAAGCTGAGACCCCTGTTGAGAGAACTGCACTTTATCATCGACGTATCAACAATACCTTATGTATTGCAAGGTTGAGACAAATTTTCTCAATAGATAAGAGTGTGAAATCATGGGGAATCATATGGACTAAATATATGTGAGAATAAGGAAGATGAAAAATGGGAGTAAAGAATTAAGAATTAATTATAAGACATGTATAAATCATTCAAGTATAGTGATATGTGCTTTTATGGGTATATATATATATGAATGAATTTAATTTATTATAATTTATTTTATACTTTTTGCATATTTAAGTTCTCCCTTTTTATTGTATCACACTAAGGTTTACTACATATTATAAAATATTAAACCTTGGACTTCGGACAAGGTTTTTCTATCAACATAACATAACTTATAATTTATTTTATACTTATTGCATATTTAAGTTCCTTTTTGTGCATCAGCTAAGGTTTACTACATATTATAAAATATTAAACCTTGGACTTCGGACAAGGTTTTTCTATCAACATAACATAACTTGAAAGTATTGTAAATTTCATATTAGATCTTCTCTACCATCATATTTTTTAAAATATGGTGCCAAAAATTCACTTGGTGAAAGATAATTTAATAATTTTCTAATATATTGTATAATATCAATTTGGTAGGTGCCTTCAATTTAAGGCTTTTTTCATAGACATTGGGACTCAATTTCTCATTGTCATTTTTTTCGAGTCCCTTCGTTTTGTGTGCCTATGAGTATGATCCTTTCTCAATAACCCCAATCTAATAAGTTTCCATAGGGTCATGATTTGTAGTGTGCTCTTGGTTCAATGTCCTCTTCATTACGCTTCAATCAATTAGACAAAAAAAAATGGTTGTGTAGAGTCATCAAAGCTTTCACAGGCACCAAGAAACAATTATTCTTGGTTCCTATGAAACCTATAATGATTTGTTTCCCTGTGGAAAAATAATAAAAAAGATGGTCAAAGGTTCCATAAGAACCAAGAACTATTGATTATTGGTTCCCATGGAACCCTTGACAAATAATAATTATGAAGGAGACAAAGGGAGGACAAAGGAGGTGCAATGAAGGTAAAAAGGAAAGATAAGGGCATGTGTTGGACATGTCTTGATGAGGCAAAGTCCTACAAGATGAAGTTCTGTGGAATTTTTTGGGGTATCAATATATATCTCGATCCAAGGTGGTGTTCCACATGATCCCATGAGGTCTCATTTTCCCGTAGTAGTAGTTTTGTGGGGATAGCAGTGGAATATGTATATATCTACAAAGGGTCCAATTTTTTTCTAGTTCCCAATGAGATCAATGACCTGTTATATTCTGATGCATGTCAATTTTCCAAAAAAGGTAATTTTGACATCCAAATGGGGCTTAAATGTCTGCAAAAGGTGAACTAACAGTGGAAAAAATTGTGTGACTCATCCTCCACCCTCTCCACCTACTCATAGTAATGGTAAATAGTTTCCCAACTATCAGAAGTAATTGTAAACCTTCTCCTATCTATTACGTCCATTTTTGGTAAGATTGATCCTCAACCTAAGTTTTAAACTAGTGAACAATATAATGATTAAGGTTAGTGTCCTACTACTATTAAAGGAATTTTGAGTTATTTTTTAAGGATGTTGGTTGTGGTATGGTTCTAGAGATGTTTTTGTGGCCAACAAATCTTTCTAAGGCACAATATTTTCCAATCCATATCATTTCAAGTAGATTTTGTGTTATTCAAGAGCAAATACAATTTTTTTATTATGGTATGCGTATGTTAATTTCTCTATGAATGCCTATATATCTTCAAGGGACTTTTCTCATCACATTTTTTGATACGATTGTAATGTTATATTGGTGAATGTAACAACATTCTAAATATTTAAAACCTTATAACGGCCTTTCACACATTTCAAATGGATTTATGTAGCGTATTTATAGATGACTAAGTATGTTTTATATATTGTTGTCATTATTTTCGTGCATATGAATAGATAGCTATTATTTTTGTGTTTCTAATTTTTTGCTCAATTTGACATTTATGACTTTATACCAAACGAATAGGCACCAATCTAGAATCATTTAACCAATCTCACATCCATCAATTGAAACATTAATTAGTAAGACTTAGTGAGTCCTTCTATGCATTCATAACCTTGTAACATAATCAAGGTATATTATTAAGAGAGCAATAAGATGAATCAAATTCATGAAGGTATGCTTGCATGATATTATTAGCTATATAGGGGTTATATTCAACCAATTTTTATTGGCTTAGTTATAGTATTTAGGGCTAAGAATGCAGTTGGGTCTAGTTGCAATTGTTTTTTATTGTAATTTTTTGTGTGAGTTAAATACTTGTTAAGGTATACCCTTAAGAACACCCTCTTGATTTTAAGTTGAGGTCAAAGCATAGGAGAGATAACCCACTCTTGTAGAGTTACCTTAGATTTCTCCATATTTTTATAATGAACTCATTTCTCTCACTTGTTGAAAACCCTAGCCTTGTGAGTGGATTTTGGTTATAGGAAATGAAGCTATTATTTTGAGACTAATAGTCATCAACACATTTTTTAAAAATCTTCTCACTAATGAAGTAGTTCTCATAAGGTGAAATACAATTCTTAATATTCAACATATTCATATGTGTATCCATATTATTTGTAATAGTGGAAAAATATGTGTCATCAAATAGAAGCACATTGTATTCATATATACAAAGTGAAAATTATAAAATATCCATGTTGTTCCTCTTGTTTAAGTATAGCTAATGTAGGTGTAATATAGTATGTACGGGTATTTACTTCACAAGTACCTAAATACATTTAATTTGAAATAATGAATAGATCTAAAGGAGGCTCTACATCAAAAAATTATATATAATCAAGATGTAGAGAAAAATCATGGGATCTACTAAGGAAATATTATTAAAGAATACGTCAAGAAATTAATCATCAAGCAACTTCCTCTTTGCAAGGCTAGACCTAGAATTTTATTTATGAGTTTCATTTGTAGCCATCATTCAAGTTTCCTTGAGCCTCAATGTCATTGGTTGAAACTTGTTATATATTATGTCTTGTCCTAAATATCATTTAGTTTTATGTACATGATCCCTATCGATCATGATGAAGCATGTCATTTTCTTGATCCTCCTTTTTGTCCCTTATTTTGGTCAACTCTCAAATATCTAAAGTCTTACTATATTGGCAATTGACACACATCCCCAACTAAAGCTCATGTTGGTACCACATTCTAAGACTATTTCCTTTTTACCTGAGTCATGCCCCTTATGCATTTTGGCCTTATTTATCCCATCATAGATAATCAATTTGAGATAGTTTTAAATGGGTCTCGCTTGGTCAAGGTTCACATAAGTATTTTTCTCTACCATCCTCATGTGCCTATGTTCATGTTGGATGTTGCAAATATCCCAAAAAATGTCTAAGTATAAATTTTATGCTAAAGTTTCTAAGTTTTTTGAAGTTTGTAGCCTTTCATAGTTCACCTTCTATGCATTTCATTTCGACCAAGTCTAATTTTCCTTTTCCTTTGTCAAGCTATCAAACTAATCCATCCCCACATGACATCTTCCCATTACCTACACTCATCCCTTCCCTTTATTAGGTCATCAATTTTCCTCTTCTTGGTATACTTTCCTTTTGAACCCTAATTCCCTAACTCCTAACCATTTACACTAAGTTACAATTGTTGGAGTATGACTTTAAACTTTCCCCCTCCCCAAATACCTATCATGAGGTATGCCCAAAACCCAATCCTTGAACCTCCAAAGCTTTGCTACCCCTTCAAGATCATGTGTTTGGACTTACATTTCTTTGCATAGCTTATGGGATGATTTTATTTTCATCCTTTCCTCTTGAACCCTAATTCCTAACAAAAAAAAGGTTGACCAAGTCTCCAACATGAAAGAAATAAAAATTACTAAGTGTTGTGTAAGAACTTTTGGAGATTCAAGAGCCTCTTGAACCTCCAACAAGGCTCAAAGGAATGCAAAAACTCTAACTTGGATGTTTTGTGTGAGTGGGTGTTGGAAATTTCATAGTTCCTTTAACTTTCCAACATGGTTCTAGTAAGGTCCAAAATGCCAGCAAAGTGAAACAAAGAGGAGAAGAGGAGAAAGTGATCAATTTTAAAATTTATCTTTGTTTTTGAGTTCATAAATCATGTGAAAGTGGGACATGGTTCAAAAATTTACCACTTTTTTATAATACAAGATGGCTCACAAAAGGCCAACAAGTCTTACACATCAAGTAAAGGGAAAATAAAGTGAATATTTTAATTGCAAAAAAGTTTTTACTGACCTAAAAAAATCTAAAACCCTTGGAGCTTGCTCTTACCTACCACCAAGACATCTGTTGAGAAATGTGACTCAAATTTATTGGCTTGATCGACTTCTTGGAGCAGTTGTGTTTTCCTCCTTCATCGGCTTGAGTTAAGTTGTTGGTTTCAAGTTTTTCTAACTGAAGTCGCAGGATTTTGAAGTTTCATAACCTCTTGACTTAGCGACTGTGAAAGAGCATTCCATTTGTTTTTGACATGTCACGAGTTTTGAGAAATTCACAACCTCTGACATGAGGTTCATAAGTTTGGGTTTTGAGCGATAGTGCGATCCCTTTATCGATGAGTTGCGAGTTCTGGGAACTTCACAACCTCTGATATAAGGTTTTGAAGTTCGATTTTTCAGCGATATAGCAACTTGGAAGTCGACGAATGTGTGACTAGATAGGATGGTGGATCATGACAAAGGCCGTTAGGTGGCAATGATGTGGAGGACATATGGCATGTGGGCCCATGTGCTCGGTGAATGTCAGCGTGAATTCAGGGTGTCGCCGAGACTTCGGTGAAAGTATCTTTGACATGCATGCCTCTTCGACGGACCAACATTACAGTGAGCTACAAGACCTTGTTGATGTGACATCAGGTGCTTGAGGAGAGATGGTCAAGTGTCTCTTCGACACTTTGATGACTGAATGGTTGGCAAAATGGATGCTTGTTGATGTGACGATGCGATTTCGATGTGAGATTGTATGATGTCTCTTCAACACCCAGTGAAGTCTCGGTGAGTCTGATGGGGCAGTGACTGTGCGGAATGGTGTTAGGTGGATAACCCTAGGTTTGATGCTAGAGATTTGGTTGACTTCTTATCCGATGATTAGAATTAGATGTTGGATGATGGTATGTGGCTTGAGGTGGAAACCCTAATGGGGTGTGATAGTTGAACAATCAGAGGATGTAGAGCATCAGTCAATCTAGTCGTGCAAGTCAAGAGGTTGGATGTAGGCTTAGAGGTTGGGTATAGGCCAAGAGGTTGGATGCAGGCTGAGAGGCTGGGTGCAAGTTGAGATGTTGGGTGCAGGCTGAGAGGCTAGGTGCAGGTCAAGATGCTGGGAAGTCGAGAGAGAGATGGATCTCACACAAGGTGAAGGATGAGCGGCTATGCGACAAAGAGGTTGAGAGGCTGGTGGTTGAGTCGTATTGTTGTGTAGCTAAATGAGATGTCTCTCTCTAAGAGAGGTTGTCACGATTGGGTTATGTTGTCGAATATTCTCTAGAATGGAACAATATGTAAATCTCCTATAAAGGCCATGAGCTTGCTATTGTATTGTAATTGTATTTTGTTGCTAAATAATACAATGGTGATATGGGCTTTTGGAGTGTGGGGTCTTTTACTCGAAAGGATTTTCCCCATGTATATCTATGTGTTCATGTCCTTTGTTTCATCATTCATGGTTGTTGGTTTTATTTGTTGAATCTGTTAATGGTGTTGTTGAAACTAGTTGTTTTGCATGAGTTTCTCTCAAAAGGATCAATGTGGAAAATGAACTATGTATGTTTTTCCTTTATAGCATAGTAGTATGTGTCTTTGAGGCAATCTAACGACATAAAGTTGTCAAAGGCACTGCTAATCTCAGATGTTTCTTTATGAGATGCCTGTCCTTATTTCTCAACAAGTGGTATCAGAGGATTCTTCTAGGATGTGTTTCTTCCTAGTGTGTTGTTGGTTCTGGGTATTCCTTCTATGAAGATTTCTTAGTCTGTCAGGCTTGAGGAAATTTGGAGGAATCAGCTAAGGTGTTGATCCTTTGATGAGTATAAATTCTTTCTTTTCTGTCTAAGTTTCTAAGACAACACACATGGAAGACAGTGAAGATGGAGAAACTGTAACTGGTCATACTAGAATTTTGTGATCTAAAGTTCTTGGTTGGTAGTAGTATAACCATGATGCATGGGGTAGAATAGTTTTTTCTTTGTGGTTGTGTTGCAACAAAATCTTTCATAGTGGATGTCTGTGTGTGAGGCTCCCTAATGATACAGAGAAGCTTGGGTTATTGTTCAGTCATGGAGTAATGCGATTATGTTGGGTGTTTGTTCCCGGTATTGGAAGGCATGGTCTTATGGTACCCTGAGTGCAAGTAGGCTATGGATTTGATCAATGGGTGATCTAGAAGCTTCTGAAATAGCTTGCCTATTTCTTGAATTCATGTGCGTGTTGGTGGTTTTGGAGTTGGCTTGAAATGGGCCTGGAGTTCCTAAACTGTTGTTCCCTTTTAAGGATGGTTTGTACTTGCATGGCCCTGTAGTTTTGCAGGTTTTACATGGCCAAGCAAAACTTGTGGTTATGTGGAGCTGTTGTTAAGCTATTTTCTAGACCCTTGATTTTGGGTGTGACTAGATGAGATAATTGCAGTTCAGCATGGTTTGAGCAGGTGTGATGTATTCTCTGCATGGGAGTGTTGGTACGTGATTTGTCACTCAACATTCTTATGGTGGTGCTTGGTGGTTTCCTAGACTATGGTGTTCGGGTTGTGGACATGATTGGCAAATCAAATCTGATATTGATTTGGTGTTTGAGTCAAGTTGTCTAAGTTGTTATTCTCTTTGAGATCTCAGTTGTGCAGTTTCTAGTGTGATGATGGGTGTGCACGTTTTTGTTGATTGAATCTACAAGTTGAGCAATGTTGTGGTATGTCTTTAACTACATTTTTATTGTGGGACAACTCAAAAGTAGACTGTCAATATCCATGAGGTTTGATTCTGCGATGGTGCATATATGTTAGCTAGCCTTCTCTATGGTCACTTGTGCATTGGTGTGGTTGCTTTTAGATGAGAGGATGGATGGTGTTGAGTACTTGAATAGTCGGTTATGGGGACCTATAGCATGTTGTATCATGATGTCATGGATAGCTTGGGTACACAGGTTTGTGTAAGCTCTTGACAGTGATGGTGTTTTTCTACTTGTTTTGGAGATCTTGGTGTTGTTAATGTGTGGACCTAAAGGATTTTTCAGTTTAGCAGATGTTTGGTCATGATGCTTGAGAGCTCATTTGTCATAGTTAAGTGGGAGCTTTAGCAGTGACTGTGTATTCATCACTTGGTGGTGAATGATCTTCTTTAGTGTTGCAGATGTTACTAGGAGGGACTCTTAGATCCTATTGTTGTAGAAGAGTTCTTTCAAATTTGCATGGACACTATTTGAAGATGTGCAACATCTCAAAACCATGGAGGATTCTTGTAGTCTTTGGTTGAGGTGTTGGTGGTGCTTGACAGGTGATGTTGGTTTGGAGTTTGTTTGTTTCATGTCATGATAGACTCTTGTTTGCACATTAGAGTTTTAGCATGATGCATTGCTCTTGAGACCATGGTATGTTCACTTGGAGCATGGGATCTCCTAAGGGGGATGGTAAGATCATGATGTCATGATAAGTTCCCGATTCAAATGTCTGGAGCTTTGAAAATGGTCTGGTGGTTCTCTATGTTTTGGGTGCACTGGGCATATGCTTGAGAACTTTATGATAGTGCAGTGATGCATTTGGAGTTTAAAATGAGATGATTGGTTGAAGGTGCTCATGGATACATGGAGAATAAGGTGAGGTTGTATTTCTCTTATGAGAGAAGTGTTGTTGAAGGTTACTCTTGGTCAGATTTCAACAAAAATTTCAAGGAGCCTACACCTTGGTTGGACGTGAGTTTAACAGAGACCAATGAGGATATTGCTCTTGGAGAAGTCATGAGGGCTTGGTTACACTAGAGGAGCATTCTCATTCCCCACTCTTGGTCTACTTGGTAGATTATCACTTGAGAGGTATTGCCCATTTTTTCTCTCAAGTGTTTTATGCTTTCTTTTGTGGATATGGATCTTGAACTACTATTAGATGTTTCTGAAGGATTCATTGTGAGAGATGGATATCATGATCATCTCCTTGTGCATTGTGATTACATTCATTGATGTTGAGTTTAGGAGATGCATTGGGCATATTTCCTGAAATGGGAAATGAAATAGTTTAATCTTCTTTGAGGAGATTGCATCCATGTTGATTACATGATATATATGTTTGATCTCTTGAGGTTGAATGGTTTTGGATGTTGTTAAAGCTTTTCTTTTGGGGTGTTGTGAAGGAGATCATACTTAACACAGTTGGCATTTAGAGGTGTATGTAGAAGTATTTTCTATAGGTATATGATATGTAGGCTTTTCTCTTTGTGGTCTTGGTTATGGACACTTGTGGTGAGGGTTGTACAGGTTGTGCATATCATTGTGGATGGTTCCTTGAAACTACATGTTTACACTCTCTATGTGACATTGTTGGTAGAATCATTATGCCTTGATTTTTTAGATTTGGAATTACCTGTGTAGTGGGAGTTCTTAGATGTGTTTGGTCTTCTTCAACTGGTTGGCACTTGGAGCTTGTTTCTGTGGTTGATGGGTTGGCTATGTAAGTGGCATGAGTTTAGTGATGTTGATACCTTGGAGGTATGTTTGATTGGATGGATTAGCACTTTTTTTGTGTGCTATTTTCAATTGTGTGGGTTGCTCAATTAGATGGGAGCAGTTTTTTTTCTAGTTGTTGTTCTAGCTGATGTTCTATCTTGTTTCTAGAGAATGACTTCTCAGTTGTGTTCATGCTTGAGGGCTTTGAATTTGATGTTGTGTTGCTTTTGTATAGCTTGTGAGCATAGTGGAGTGGTGACATTTTTGAAGGACTTGTTGTTTGTAGGATCTTATGCTTGTGTTCTTGAGACTAGCGCATATATGCCTTGGCTCATTCATTTTTTCATGTGGTAGATGGCTGGAACTGTTGCCTAAGTTGGTGGACATCTTGGATTTCATTGCAGGAGTCTTGGTTGGAGCGCAGAAGCATTGTTTAAGATTCTTGAGTTTTCTTTGGAAGGAGCCAGTAAGTTCTTCATCAAGTGGGAGAATGTTGAGAAATGTGACTCAAATTTACTAGCTTGATCGACTTCTTGGAGTAGTTGTGTTTTCCTCCTTCATCAGCCCGAGTTAAGTCGTTGCTCTTCAAGTTTTTCTAACTGAAGTTATTTTTTTGAAGTTTTGTAACCTCCTAACTTAGCGACTATGAAGTGAAGAGCGATCCCTTTGTTGTCGGCATGTCTTGGGTTTTGAGAACTTTGCAACCTTTGATATGAGGTTCGAAAGTTCGGGTTTTGAGTGATAGGGCGATCCCTTTATCGATGAGTCACGGGTTCCTGGAACTTCACAACATCTGACATGAGGTTTTGGAGTTTGGTTTTTCAGTGATATAGTGACTTGGAAGTTAACATATGTGGGACCCAATAGGATGGTGGATTATGATGAAGGCCAACAGGTGGCGATGACGTGGAGGACAGATGGCATGTGGGCCCATGTGCTCTGTGAATGTCAGTGTGGCTTCAGGGTGTCGCCGAGACTTTGGTGAAAGTCTCTTTGACATTCATGTCTCTTTGATGGACTTGTGGTATAGTGAATTGCAAGACCTTTTCGATGTGACATTGGGTGCTTGAGGAGAGATGGTCATGTGTCTCTTTGACACACTAATGACTGAATAGTTGGCGAACTGGATGCTTGTCGATGTGACGATGCAAGTTTGATGTGAGATTGTCTGATGTCTCTTCGACAATCTCGCAACTAAAAAGACTTGGTGAGTCTGGATGGGTAAGTGATTGCGGCATGGTGTTAGGTGGATAACCCTAAGTTTGATGTTGTAGATTTGTTTGATTGCTTATCCGACAACCAGAATTGGATGTTGGATGATGGCATGTGGCTCGAGGTGGAAACCCTAATGGGGTGTAGTAGTTGAACAACCGATGAAGTAGAGCATTGGTTAACGAAGCTATGTGGTGCCAAGAGGCTAGATGCCACAAGGTTGGGTACGCTTAAGAGGCTAGGATGCAGGCTGAGAGGCGGCGTAGTCCGGAGAGGCTAGGTGTAGGGGTCGGTGAGATGTCATGGGAAGCTTCAGAGAGATATGGATCTCGGGCAGGGAGCAAGAAGGCTGAGCAGCTACATGACAAAAAGAGTAGCTTAAGAGGCTAGTGGCTGAGCTCAAGGCTTTGTAGCCGAATGAGATGTCTCTCACTGAGAGAGATGGTCGAGATGGGTTTTGATTTTTCTCTAGAATGGAACAAGATGTAAATCTCCTGTAAAGGCCATGAGCTTGATATTGTATTGTAATTGTATTTTGTTGCTAAATAATACAATGGTGATCTGGGCTTTTGGTGTGTGGGGTTTTTTACCTAAAAGGGTTTTCCCCATGTATATATGTGTGTTCATGTCTTTTGTTTCATCTTTTATGGTTGTTGGTTTTTTTTGTTGAATCTATTAATGGTGTTGTTGAAACTAGTTAAGCATGAGTTTCTCTCAAAAGGATTAATATGGAAAATGAACTATGTCTGATTCTGCTTTATGGCATAGTAGTAATGCGGTCTTTGAGCCCATTCACGGCATAAGGTTGTCGAAGGAACTGCTTCGATCTTGATGTTTCTTTCAGAGATGCTCTCGGCCCCTTATTTCTGACAAATATCCAATACCTCACCATTAATGACCTAAATATGATGTGATTAACTCTTTTCTTGATCATTTTTTCCTAAAATGATTATTGATTTCTAGTAGTTGAAAATGAGAAATTGTCACCAACTTTATTTTTAATATAGTGGATGAAGCTTAGCTACTATTCTAGATTTAACTTCATAGGAATTTTTTATACACAAACTTTAGTAATATTGGTGCTATAAATATAGAGATTTTTTTTAGGTTAGGTTGGTACATTCCCCCACATTTTCTAATGTGTCTATATGGAATTATAGTGTGATTTTAACATGAGTTGGGGAAAACAAATCCTGATGGGTATGAGAATTATCTGCAATCATACTTGTCATGGGTTTGTGCATTCACGAAAATTTTGATGTTTCTCTCCTAGATATGGAAAATTAGAAATATTTTCATTTGAAAAAGGATGGAAAAATGGGAAGAATAAGGGAAAATAGTAGACAAAAAAGCTAACATAACAAAACCCTATGGTTCACAATTTTTAGGTTTGGATATTGTATTTTGTTATCATAACAAACTAGTTTTGTCTCAAACTTGTAATAGCATATTGTAATCTTTGAAGAGTGAATGATGAAATATATAATTGACCTTGAGTGAGTGTCTCCATGTGTTTAATGTACATTTCTAAATGTTTTTTGATTAATTGGCCAATTAGACTACTATAAAATCATCACAATAATTTTGTGATGTATATTCTTAGAATAATAAAGGAAATATCTCAATACGCTCATGTATTATCCAGTAAAATCATTTAATATTTTTTTTTATTATATGTTTAGAGCTCAACTTGTGTATTTTGACACATACTCTTTTGTGATATCTTGATTAAGGTATCACCTTTGGTTATAGTGATTAAAGTTTTGTATGAACTTAGAGAATTTGTTGCCCAACTAGGTAAAGACACTAGTATACTATTGGTTCCATTTACCTATCATCCTAACACAATCACAAAAAATTAAGATGAACATCTTTTATTTAGTCTAGTTTAGTATGTTCTTATAAACAGATAAAAATACAAACATGTGTCACACTTGATAAAGGAATCGAGTAATTCACAAACAAAAATTCTCAACTTTGATTGCATAAAAGTGGTATTTATGTTTTCAATTTCAAAATGATGTATAAACTAATGAAATGCAAAACTCTTGATGAAGTTTATTTTTGTAATTTTTCATTATTTTTATAAATTGTTTTAATATTTATTTTATAAATTTAAGGGAAAATTTTGAATGGCTAAAAATTTTAGGGAAAAGTGATGTTAAGTTGATGTCAAGAAAAAAAAGCAAAACAGTTTTATTTTACCCTGGATTTTTTACCAAATAGATAACTTCAAATATCTAGTGCATGGAAAAAATTAAAAATTGATGATAGTTTCCGGAATAATGTTTTAAAGTCAAACATACTAGGACTTGATAGTTTTTTTTTTTTTGAAAAAGAGGTAAAAAAATTATTTGGCAACTCAAAACAAAGCTATCATGATAACGCAGCCAAAGGGCCAAAGCCCTAGGAGCCAATAACAACCACTCAGAAAATCTAGGGACAAAATCACCTCTTCCCTAATACCACCCCATCCTCAAAATAGCGAATCCTCTCCAAGTCCTCGGAGATAACCTTGCGGAACCCTCCCAACGACGATCTTCCCACCAATTTATATTTTGATGCCCACCGCCAGATAATCGCTGCCCTATTCCATTCCCTGAATATGGACAAAAGACACTGACTCCATCAAAGAGCTAACTTGTAATATCTGCTGCACCATCACAACCAACTGCCAGCTAACATCAAAAATCTTCTTTTCATGAAGTAAATTGACCAAGACCTGAGAATATGACTCAGAAATAACCTTACGCCACCCCAAAGCATACACCCGCTTCAAGGCGTAGAGGATAGCCAAGCCTTCCATCCTGTTGACAGTCTGTATCCCTTCATTAGCAGAAAAAAGAAAAACCACCAATCCTAAAGAATCCCTACCAACCCCACCAATCCCAGTAGGTCCAGGATTTCTCCTAGAAGAGCCATTCGTATTAATCTTCAAAAATCCAGCTAGAGGGGGCAACCAACCCCCCACCCTTTGAACTTTCTGCTTCACACGCCTTCCTCTCCTAACATAAGCAGATGCCAAAGATTGTGCCTAAATGCCCAACTGATCAACTATCTCAGCCTCTCCTTTCTCCAACGGCAACACAATCTCGCCTTTAGCTTCAACCGTCTCCTGGATCATTCCCACAATTCTAAACCAAACCTGTTGAATCCCCAAGTTTTCACCTCGAAATATTCTCCGATTCCTTTCCAACCAAACTTTGCAAAGCAGAAAGATGGGACCAACATACCAAACATCCTGCAAGAAAGAGGCCGAGGAGGGGGGCCTCCCCAAAATATCCCAAAAATATACTAGGGAGGAGGCATGAATTTAGGGGCTTTTCCAAACACCCCACTAGAAATGCCAGAGCTGTAAGGTGAAGGAACAACAGAAGAATAGGTGGGGAGAGTCCTCCTCCCCACACCCGCAGAGAACACACCTAGATGGGCTCGAAAAACCTCTCTTTCGGATATTATCCCAAGTAAAACACCTATTCCAAGCCAAAGTCCAAATAAAGCAATTACACTTTGGCCAAGAAAACTTATTCCAAACTTTCTTCCACAAATGAACTTCCACCCCCTCAACCTGCTGGGAAAACAACTCCTGATACCCAGAAGAAACAATGTAAGCACCCTTGGGATTAGGAAGCCAAGCCAACACATCCTCATCCATGAGGGAGCTACAAATTTGACAAGAAAGAATGTAATGAAGATCAACACACTCCTCCTCCATACCAACAACAAGCCATTCCTCAAGATTCTTCCATCTAGCCTCCACCATCTGTCCCTGAAAAGAAAGATACTTAAAGTCACGCACTCACGACCAACCAACTTCACAAAACCTTTGGCACAAAGTTAGCAAATGAGGATACTGAGAAACAATGGGAGGGTGACCATCCCAAGAGTCATGCCAAAAATGGGCCTCTGACCCACTCTTGCAAATCCAGAATAAGCCATCCTTAACGAGTGCAACCCCTTTCTTGAGAGTATTCCAAATCATAGATCCCTTCCCCTTCAAACTGTAATGAGGGATATCACTCCGAGGAATCCCAGAAAAGTACTTCTGAGTCATAATCCTAGCCCACACCCGGTCCTGTTCCACACACCAACGCCAATACAATTTAGCAGCTAGAGCCATATCAGATAGCAACGACTGCCTTAACCCAAGACCACCAAACTGTTTTGGGCTACATACAACATCCCATCTAACAAGGCTCCACTTGGAAGACAATAAACTACCAACCCATAAGAATTGTCTTGCTAAGGAATCAAGATCCCTAACAAAACCCATCGGCGACACCTATAAAGAGGGAGAGCCTAAACCACAGATTTGAGCAACTGAACCCGACCCACAAAAGATAGCCAGTGAAGGGTCTAGTGAGTGAATTTGACATGAAATTTATCTAGAATAGCCTTCCAAGAATCCATAGAATACCTACCAATCGAAATAGGAATCCCAAGGTAGGTCAGCGGGAGAGCTCCAATATGAAATCTAAGAATATGAGCAATTCTCCTCTGAATGGAGTTCGGAGTATTGAAGAAAAAGATGTAAGAATTTCCCTCATTAATTAACTGGCCCGAAGCAACAAGATAAACATCCAACACCTTGCGCATGTTTGAAGCCTCCCTAATAGTAGCCATGCCCATCAAAGCAGTGTCATCCACAAACTGTAAGTGAGACTGCATGGGTAAGCCACCTCCCCATCGCCATCCCTGAATGAAACCCCCCTCCACATTCCTTTTTATCAATCATCCCGAACCTTCCACCAAAAGAAGAAACAAGTAAGGAGAGAGGGGGTCACCCTGTCGTAAACCCCGAGAAGCACCAAATAGTTCAAAGTGCTCCCCATTAATTAGAACAGGGAAAGAAACCGAAGTCACACAACTCATAACCCAACGAATCCACTCCTCAAAACCAAAGGCCCCCAGAACCTTTCGTAGGAAGGACCATCAAACTCTGTCATAAGCCTTAGCCATGTCTAGCTTGATGAACATAGCCTTATCTTTGGAATTTTCCATAGAATGAATAGTATCCATAGCAATAACCACCCCATCCAAAATCTGACGGCCCACCACAAAACCACTCAGTTCCTTAGAAATCAACAGCGTAAGCCACTTTTTTAACCTATCAACAATCAACTTAGAGATAATTTTATAAATAACATTGCAAAGAGAAATGAGGCAAAATTGACTTAACCGATCAGCCCCATCACCCTTGGGGATGAGAGTAAGGAAGGTAGAATTTAGGGCCTGAAGCATTTGCTTATTCTTTTGAGACTCTTGAACGACTGCCAATAAATCTAGCTTGATAATCTCCCAAAATTCCTAGAAGAACTTAATCGGGAAACCATCTGGACCAGGAGCTTTACCCTTCTTCATCTGGAAAACAGTCTTCTCCTCCAAAGGAAATACATCACCATAAGATGCCCCTTCATCTCCTTAAGAGACCAAAAGAAGGAATACAAGGAGACCTCGAGCCCTTTTAACTGAAGTCCCCCTGGTGGATTCCTCCCTGAATAAAGAAGCAAAATACTGCACAGCTTCATTTGAGATATCCCAAGTAGAAGAAAGAACCTCTCCCCTGTCAGTCACCAAAGCCGAGATAGAATTACCATGACGTCTGGACTTCACCGAATTGAAGAAGAAGGCAGTATTCTTGTCTCCCTCTTGAAGCCACTCAATCCGAGCTTTTTGTTTCCAGTAGATTTCCTCCCTCAGCTCCCACTCCTCTAGAGCTTTCAATGCCCTAGCCTTGTCCCGCAACAAATCCTTAGACACCCCATCCTCCCTAATCAACCTAGTAATACCATTCAGCTCAGCTTGTGTAGCAAGCTTCGCATGGTAAATGTTTCCAAAGCATTGTCAATTCCACCGTTTAAGCTGATACTTGACATATTGAAGGAGCTTAGCAAAAATATACATTGCAGTACCATAAGTAGGTCTACCATACCTCCACCATTCAACAACACAGCCATGAAGGTTAGGGTCCCGCAACCACATTAGTTGGAATTCGAAGGTCGGCATCTAAAGCACCCGAGCAGAAGAGATAACTAGCTTTATAGGCCAGTGATCCGACCCTCTCCAATCTAATATCTCAGAACTAGAAGACCACATTCCCTCGACCCAAAAGCAGGAGACCATGAAACGATCCAGACGTTCAGCAATGCAACTGTCACCCACCCTTCTATTGTTCCAAGTAAACTGACCATTGCTAGGCTTGATATCAACAAGATTGAGAGAGTTGATATATTGCCCTCGGAACAAATGCATAGCTCTAAGTATTGCAATACCACCTTTCAACCTTTCATCGTATAGCATTAAATTCACCAAGAATGATCCATTTTACCTAGGAAATAGGCTACGAACAAAACGGATATTGGTCCATAAAAGAAGTTTACCCTAGAACTCAATAGTTGCATAAACATTGAAGAAAATAACAGACTCCCCTAACTCAGGACACAAAACAACCATGGATAAAGAGGACTTGAAGGATAACCACCACAAAGGTTGAATCTTTCGAGGGTTCCAGAAACAAGTCACACCCCCGAGGATCCCTGGGCCCCAATACACTGGCACTCACCATTCTTCCACAACTTAGGCACTAAACCCATCATGCACTCAACAGATAACTTGGTCTCCTGAAGAAAAATAACATCAGGAGAATGATTTTTTACCAACTCACGAACAAATTTTTGTCTAGGGCCACTGTTCAAGCCCCTTACATTCCATGAAATAACGATCATTTCAAAGGAGTCAAAAAATGAGAATCCAGGGTCTTGACAGACCCTGACTCCACCAAGGTCTCCCCCATCATCTTAATCTTTTCCAAATCTTTCTTCCTACCAGGTTTAGCATTTTTCTCAGACCCCCCCTTCTTGCCATCCTTTTGCAAAAGGCCCAATTGAGGAGAAGGCTTGCTACTCTTAGCCACATCTGATCCAACATTCCGCGCAAGAAAAGAAGTGCCTCCATCCCCCTGCCCCAACTCAACATTTGGACCTGACATCACCTGAGCCCCAACTTGCAAATCAGTGACCATAAGCATGGAAGGCTCATCCTATGGAGCAGGAGGAGTAATGGAAGTGTGACCCTCCAAGCCAGAACCCACCATACCCTGATCCACACTTATTAACCCTGGATTAACTTCCAGCTGACCCAAATCATCCAGGACCTCAAACCTGTTAAAAGTATCCTCATCTTGTCTCTCCATCAAAGTCCTCTTTTGACCTCTATTCCAGTTACGAGCCTTAATTGGAGCATAACCCTCAGCATCCGCCCCCTCAACAAAAATAGGATTCTTCCCCTTATCAGCATCAGGGGTGTTACAAGGAGGAGGTGGAGGCTGAGGCACCACAGGCTTAGCCTTTGGGCATCTACGTTACAAGTGACCATATTCATGACAGAGGCGACATCAGAAAGGAAGGGTCTCGTAATCCAATTGCTGCACCCAAGAATGGGGACCCACACACATATCCAAAGCATCTGGAAAATGCCTACTCAAATCAATTTCCACACAAATTCGAGCAAAAGTCATTACTTTCTTACCTAGGGTTTGTGTCGAAGACCCCACTGGCTTCCCAAGCATTGAAGCAAGCATGTGCAGAACATCCTCACGATAGCATTCAATTGGAAATCTGGGAAACCGAACCCACACCAGAACACGATTCGGAAGCTCCTTAGAGGGATTAAAGCCTGCATGACATGGCTTGACGAACAACCCAACCTGGTTGTGAAAATAGGGCCCCCCCTCAAAAACCTTATTGCGATCAACCAAGCAGATAAATGTGACCATGAAGAAATTATTTGCAAGCAGCGTGACCTCCATTTCACCCTCCGGCTCCCAAGTCCTCTGTGCCCAAGTTTCCAAAAATTGTAGAGACACTCTCATTCCCAAAAATTTGCAGTACAAAGAATGCTTTGAATAATATTCAATATCCTCAACAATCATCTCAATCAGAATCACCAATTTAGGTCTCTCTTTGCAACGCTCAAGGCAGCTGTTAATCTTCGTGATCCGAGATCCACCAGACAAATTTGAATCCATAGACCTCGTATTCAGAGAGAAGAGGGTGTTATCAAAAACCCTTGCTCCTTGGCTTGGCAATTTCAAGCCCACCGCAGCACAAAAATCAATGTCGGGCGCAGCCCTAGATGGCTCACCCTAAGACATAGCCGCCAAAAGGCCCGGGACAGACATGCATAGGAAAGAGCTAACCCCCTGCATACAATAGGATCGAGGGAAGCCCTGGCCAATAATGTGAAAAATGACCAAACACAACCAGGACAGAGCTTCAAAGAATAGCCACAACAAAAAGATTAACCCCCCATAGAACGAAACAGATGCCCACCCCAACCTTCACACAAACAGAGAAAGCAAACACGTGCTAGGGCTCGGATGCCCTAGCTCGGCTCCTGCGGTACTTGCAGACCTAAACACCATCCCATTAGAATTTATGGATAGTTTTCATTTGACGTTAAATATTGTATATTTTTATTATTTTCAAAAATATGTACCCTTTTGAAGAAGACTCCCTCCTCTAGTGCACCATATATTTTGTAATTTTTTTAATATGTTTTAGTATTTTTTTAATTTCTAATAAGCCTTATTTTTTATTTTAATATCATACCTTTCATGGTTCGTCGCGGCAAAACCTAATCGACAACTAAACATTAATTACTGCACAATTTTTTTTTAAATGAATCTAAATATACACGAGATGCACATTGAGTCATAAGTCATAAAACTTAATTAAACAAATTTGCTAACACATACGTCCCTTGGGGTACACGAGGAGTCATTATGAAACTTAATCCATACAACAACAATAAAGAAAGAAAGCCAAAGACATAATCCCATAACAAAGTAAACATTTACAAATGTAACACATACATGACAAAACATTAATAAGAACCATCCACGTACATAAAAACAACATATACATTATTAACTCAAACTCATAATGATGAACTCTCTATCATCAAATAAACTCAAGGGTCATGTATCCACATATATAACATATCGAATAACAATTGCCATGAATCAAAAGTCACACAAGGTTATTTAAGATAAAATAATACATTACACCGTATTATAATGTTCAAGAGTTA
>VDFB02329397.1:0-68437 GCA_007258455.2 Sequoia sempervirens | reverse complement strand
GAAGGAGAATGTTGATTTGTCAAGGAAGGATGTACAATTTGCAGTTGGGGATTATGTTATGGTCCACCTCAACAAATCCAGATTTCAGAAGGGAATGGCAACCAAGTTACAGATGAAAAGAGTGGGTCTATGCAAGGTATTGGCCAAATATGGCAAGAATGCATACAAGGTGGAGTTACCATCAGATTTGGGCATCTCTCCAGTGTTCAATGTGGCTGATCTGATCAAGTATAAAGGGACAGTCAAGGATCTGAATCAGGACAGTAAGGAGGTCTTCAAGGACATCAGCAACATGTCCATACCAACTCCAGACAAGCTACAAGCAGAGAAGATCTTGGAGTCAAGAGTGAAAAAGACTACAAGGCACAAGGTGTACATGGAGCATCTTGACAAATGGAAGGATAAGCATGAATCTGAAGCTACCTGGGTAGAAGAAGCAGATTTTAAAAAGAAAGGCATTGATATGTCTTTGATCTCTCCTAAAGTTCCTTAGTTGTTTGAGCTGAGAGGGGGAGAATGGTGCAGGAGCACCTGGGAAAGGACTATTGTTGAAATTTTGTTTGAAGTTCTTAATTTTGTGGTGCTATCATAAGGTCATGTTGACCATTATTTTAGGTTCCTAGGGTGTTTTTGAACTTTGGGAAAGAAGGCGACAAGGGCTAAATAGTTTTACAACATCATTATGTTAAGTTGTTTAGTGTTGGCAAGGTGTCTAAAAACACAACGGGTTTTACAAAGGTTGTTTTTAGGTCATCTTGAAGCCCGACCCAAGCATCTAAATTGCTTTGGAAGCCTATTTAAGGCATGCCTCGACTTTGGAAAGAGGTTATATGTTTTATTTTGAAGTGGCATTTTGTGAAGCTGGTGAAACAGCGTTCAATAAGACAATTTTCCTGTTCTTTGCATTATTGTTGAACTTCAAATGGATTGAATCTTACTGTTTCTTTGTTGTAGAATGTAGTGGTAGTCTTATACAAGCTTGGTGTACCATTATTTTGCTTTGGTAGATTGTTTCCATCTGTAGATTGTAAAATACTTTGTTTTTTTGTCATTTTTAGTCCTGTAGCAGGCTATTTTTAATAATGGAGTCCTAGGGTGCCTTCCCACCATACAAATTGTATGGCCTTTTGGAAAATGTGCCTAGGCTCCATGCTTGTAAATATGGTAGGTGTTAGGTTTTCTTTGGTTGCAGGAGCTAGGAGAAATGCCTTGCCCTAGGCGAGCCAGTGAAGAGCCCGGCTAGGAAAGGCTGTAGGACAGTGTTAATAACTTGCAAGGGAGAAGAGCTTTTTGAAAAATTATTTTTGGAGAATTTAGGGGAAGGTCTTGGCCATGTATGGTGATAAGGAGGAGAGCCCAGCAATCCATTTAGGAGGAGAAATTTTCACAAGTCCTAAAATTGTTTCTGAGCAGTTTAGAACCCTAGTTGCTTGACCAATTTGGTGTTTGGACAGCATACGGCCTGAGCAAGACTAGAACCCTAGAAATATTGAAGGTGTAGACAGGGGAAACACATTACCTAAGTCAAGAACCTAAGTCCTTTGGTGGGTTTAGGAGGGAAAGCAATTTAACCCTGTTCAGAGACCTAACAGGGCTCAAAGGCTACTAGCCTTTCAAACCCTAGGAGAGCATCTTGTGAAAGCGATGGCAAGATAGAAACTTGTGGGTGTCTAAGAACCCTAGAAAAACCATTTTGAAGTCTTTGTAACCTTTTCTAACCCCTACAAGAACCTAGAAGAAGGTTGAGTTTATTTGGTCTTTAGGGAAAATTAAGGGCCAAGGAGAATGAAGCATTGAGCCAAGGATTGGTTTGGTTATTCAAAATTTGTCAAGATAGTGAGGTTGGCAGGAGAACCAGGGGAACTTAGACAAGGTAGAGTTCCTATAGGTTAAGGTGGAACAACATTTTCACCAAGGAGGTCTATGACAAGGCCTAGCGCAGGAATCTGTGATTGCTTCCTACAGCTTCCAAATCATTGTGATTGATTCCTGCAGCCTCCCTATCATTATCATTTCCTTTGTATGGTCTTTTTTTTAAATCAGGTGAAAAAGGCCTTTTGGTAAGAGTTTGAGTTTGGAGTTGGGAGCGTGGTGAATGAAGTGTGTTGTTTCTTTTGTTCAATGGTCATGAGTGTGAAGGTATACAATAATATTCACTTTTGCTTGGGTTGTGTAAAGAGGGATTTAGTCTTCTTGTGCTTTTGAAGAGGAAATGTATATCGCTTGGAGTCTCGCAAATTATCTTTGGTAGATTTTGTTTTGAAGATGAAGTTGTATTGAATAAAAGAGTAGTCTAATTCTTTTCTAAGGTTTGTGTAAATACTTAACCAACAAGTTCATTTGCAAGGTTAGATCTCTCAATTGTTGTGCAGATTGGTGTTTGTCTTTAAAATTAGTTTTGTGAAGTCTAAAGTTGGTGCTTTGAACAACAACACTGGAGTTGGTGCTTTAGTTGGTTCAAATTTGGTGCTTCGAAGGAAATTTGGTACTCTCAGTGGGTTGGTGCTCACTTGTGTAACTAAGTGCCCTTCAAAGATAATAAAAGCAATATTTTGGTGTGGTTTTTTTTATTCGAAAGGGTTTTCTGCATAATCTCAGTGTTCATTGTGTCTATCTTGTTCATGGTGTTTCATGTTGCTCTTAATGTTCTAATTTCTAATTTATGTGGTTTCAAGTTTTAAAAGTTTTGGAATACTGATTCACCCCCCTCTCAATATTTCTTGTGTCCTCTTTAGTTGGTATCAAAGTGGGGTTCCTTGGTTTGAAAGCTTAATCGCTTGGAGGTTGGTCCTGATTACACACATGGGTTTGAATGAAGGTCTTGCTACAAATAGAGATCCTTTCTTTGATGGCTCTAACTATGCATTCTAGAGTGTTCTTATGCATACCTACTTAAAATGTCTCTTGGATTTGATATATGGCAAGTTGTGGTAAGTGGATACACAATTCCTACAATTCCTCCAACCGATGCTCCTAGACACAAAACTTTTGATAATAATGCAAAGGCTATGAATGCTATCTTATGTGGTTAGTCTAAAACATAATATGTGAAGGTGATGCATTGTGATACTGCTCAAGAGATTTTAGATAAGCTTCATAAAATGTATGAAGGTGATGTTAAGGTTAGGAAGGCAAAGCTTCAAACACATAGAGGACATTTTGAGAGTCTCAAAATGCAGGAAGATGAAAAAATTGATGTTTATTTTCTATGAGTTGAGAAATATGTGAACACTATCAAAGGGATAGGAGAGAAGGTTGAAGAGTCTACAGTTCAAAATATTTTGAGATCCTTCCTTTTTGTTTTGATGCAAAGGTTTCAGCAATAGAAGAGATAACTTGGAGCTTGACAAGTTGACCGTTGATGAACTTCATGGTATTCTTACAACCTACAAAATGAGGACTATCTTTAATCAACCAAAAAAAAATGAGGTAGCCTTCAAATTTATGAAAAAGGGAAAAGACAAGGTGCATACAACCAACGATAGTTCATATATTCAAATTCAGATTTTGATGAGGCACATTTCATAAGAAAGTTGAAGAAGGGTTTAGGTAAATATAAAGGGAAGTTTCCTTTTAAATGCTTCAACTATGGTAAGATAAGACACTTTGCATCCAAATGTCTATACGAGAAGAATGAGGATAGTGATTGTGAGAAGAAATCAAAACATTCCAAGGAGTATCGAGGTAAGAAGAATAAGTATAATAAATTTGCTAAAAGTTTTTATTTGAATGATCGTGCAATAGTTCATCAGAAGTTAGTGATGTTTTTAGTAGAAGAAATTTTATTTATGGTTGAAGAAGTAAACTTACCCTTGAATGGAGATGAACATGTAGATGAACAATATGATGAAGAAGCTAAAGTTGATCTTGAAGAAGAACTCACTAGTGCCTAAAGTGAAATCAAGAGACTTTGGAAGAAAAATCAGAACTTGAAGTTTTTGTTACAAGAAGAATGTGATGCAAAAATTAAGTCATGTCAAGCCCTTGAAGAAGTAGAAAAGTTGATAGTTGATTTGAAGGTTCAGATTGAAGAGGCAAAGAGAATAGAAGAGAAACCAGAAATCAGCTTAAGGTAAAAGAGGAGAATGTTGAGAGACTTAAATATGAAGTTGTTTCACTTAGAAACATAGAAAAAATTTCAAAACAGCTAAGTAAAGAGAAGATAAATAAAAAATTCTCTTTGTCATTTGATAAGATCATTAGTGTATAGAGATCTCTTTGTGACAAAGGTGGAGTTGGCTGTGAAAGAGGTCAATGTTTCATGCCCATAAATGAAGAACATAAAGGTAACACTGATTGCTCAAAAGATTTACATTCAAATATCAGAAATAACACTTTCAAAAGACCTCCTATTCCAAGACAACATCAAATGACCAAGTTTAATGATTCTTTCTTTTATGGGTATTATTTTTCATGTAATCGTTTTGGTCACAAAGCTACAAAGTAGAGTTATTGCAAGAAATAATTTTAGTAATGAGAATAGGAATTCTTTTGCTCCTTGGATGAATTACAATGTGATATGTTACAAATGCAATAACTTTGGTCACACTGTAAAGACGTATAGAAGCAATTTTATAGATTTCTCTATGCAAAACAAGAAGGTTGACAAAGCAAAAGAAGTTAAGAAGGTTTGGAGGAAAAAGAATGAGGTTGAAAAAGTTGAATTTAGTGGAGTTGCTACTAGTGTTTATGAACTTGAAGATTTCAGAAAAAAGAAGTTGGAAGTGTTTTCACTTCATCCTTGAAAAAGTGTTAAGACTTAGGGAAAGCTTTCACTGGCATATTTTATCAACCCCATTTCAGATATGCAAGATGTTTTAGGTTTGCAAGTTATTCTTTTTGTGCTTTGAATTTCTAGAAGAGAAGTGGAATGAGCTTTGGAGTGAGTTAGTTGAGTAACTCTTAGCTTGTAAAGCTATTGATTATTCATTAGATCTTCATTACTTTAATGTCATGTGATAAAAAAGCATGTTCTTTACATCATGCCATTGGTTTTAGTTTGTCATTGATGTCAAAGGGGGAGTAGTAAGTCAGGGGAGCAACATTGTTTCATATCTATTTGGTTTCAGTGCAATTTAGATTTCAGGAAGTGTTGCCAAGTGTAGTATTGGTTGTGGTTTCAGTTGATGTTACCATCAATGACAAAGGAGGAGATTGTTAGAATATTTTATCATTGATGTCAAGGTTTAGCTATTTGCTTGTCTACTTGAGTTGCTTGAGCTACTTTCCTGTGTGTTGAGCTACCTAGTTGTGTGCTTGAGCTAGTTGGTTGTCTGGCTGAATTGTTTGACTATCTGCTTGAGCTTGTTGCTTGTATACATTTCAGCTCCTTGTCAACATTTGTGCCATCTCAACATGCTTTTTTAATAGGTTGAATTTTCTTCAAAGGAATTTCTTTTTTGTGGGGCTCATTTATTTACTTCTATGCATCGATAACTTCTGGTTTATATTTTGAGGCAAAAATTCCTTTATGGTGCTGGCTATTATATTGTGGTCTTTTTTTTTAAGAGACGCATTGCAGATGTGTATAATTGCATGAAGACCATTCAGTATTTCTTTCATTTTCTTATCTCTGAAATAGGCGGCTTTGTTAATTTCTTTATGGCTTTTGCTGTCGTGTTCTTTCAGTTTGCTCTTTGCCTCCTTTATTCACTAGCCTCGGCTATTTGAAATCAAATTTATTGATTGTATTTTATCTTCAACCAATCAATTTTATGAAGTTGCGACGGTTATGGTCCTACATGGCAAGTGGAGTATACTTTATGTGAGTCGATGGTATTTTCTTTTATAATCAACATATGTATGTTGACAACTTGAGACTTTATTTTTGTCATCCTTTCTAAGCAAAGATTGAAGTGAGGTGGCTTTATAACTGTTTTGTTTATTTTAAATTCAGAGAAATTATTGAATTGATATAGTGCTCAATGACTCGTAGGACAGGTTTTAAAAAAATACTATTCATATCTTCTCGAGCTGTATTAGTGTGTGAAGACATTTTTATGGTATCGATTGAGTATGAATCTCACATCACCTTTATTATTTCTAAGTAGTGGTTTATGCAATAGAGGTGTGGCGTGAATCGTGTCTTCATTTTACTTGTGACAAATTCTTCTTTTTCAGGCCTATTGTTCATCTCTATCGTTTCCAATACATGTGACAACTCCAGTATGGGTGTCGAAATATAAATCATATTTTGATGTCTACAATGAAAAAAATATAGAGCTCAATGATTTTGCCATAATATATATATTTTGTATTATGTGAAGCTGTGCACTATAATGTATATAGACACTACTCGACCCTTTTAAGGATAATACTATGTTGAAGATGTTTCGAAAGAGTATACTCATTTCAAAGGAAAGCTGGTGTCAACTGAGTAAAGGGACGTTATTGTGTGGAAAATGCTAGTGATTGATTATCAGCTGAGTCGATAATTTCTATTGGAGACGAGTGTGATAAGTTTGTGTACAGGTGGAATAAGGTGTTTTGGTGTGTGTTGAAAAAATGATCTGAGTGTTTCTTTGGTTGTGCCTTGAGATTTGATAAAAAGGATTGAATGGTCTGAGATCATTTTCTTGAAAATCATAAGGACGTTGCATTGAAAATTTTTATTCTAAAAAATATGTGGAGTCGATTGTGTTATGTGTTAAGAAGGTTGCATTAAGTTTCTAAAAATTCATCGCTAATTCAAAGAACAAAGCTGTGTATAATTTAGACAGTCTGCGCTATGTAGAGAACAGAGTATTCTCAACTTTATCATCTCTTTTGTATGGTCTTTTTTTCAAAATCGGGTGAAAAGGACCTTTTGGTAAGATTTTGAGTTTGGAAATGGGAACGTGGTGAATGAAGTGTGTTGTCGCTTTTATTTAATGGTCATGAGTGTGAAGGTATACAATAATATACACTTTTTCTTAAGCTGTGTAAAGAGGGAGTTGGCCTTCTTGTGCTTTTGAAGAGGAAATGTATATCACCTAGAGTCTCGCAAATTATCTTTGTTAGTTTTTGTTCTGAAGATGAAGTTGCATTGAATAAAAGGGTAGTATGATTCTGTTATGAGTTTTGTGCAAGGTCTGATCATAGTTTAAGTATTTCAGAACAAAAGGGTTAAGTGCTTGACCAACAAGTTCATTTGCATGATTGGATCTTTCAGTTGTTGTGTAGATTGGTGTTTGTGTTTAAAATCAGTCTTTTGTAGTTTGAAGTTGGTGCTTCAGTAACACTGGAGTTGGTGCTTCGAAGGAGAGTCGGTACTTTGAAGGAGAGTTGGTGCTTTCAGTGGGTTAGTGCTCATTTGTGTAACTAGGTTGGTGTCCTTTGAAGATAATAAAAGTAATTTTTTTTTGTGGTTTTTTTACCCAAAATGATTTTCTATGTAACCTTGGTGTTCATTGTGTTTATCTTGTTCATGGTGTTTCATGTTGCTCTTAATGTTCTAATTTATGATTTATATGGTTTCAAGTTTTAAAAGTTTTTAAATACTGATTCACCCCCCCTCTCAGTATTTCCTGTGTGCTCTTCATCTTTGTCTATTCCTCTTTGAATCTTTTTCACCATCTATCTCTCTCTCTCTCTCTCGATATCTATATATCTAAATTTCCCCCTTTCTCTCATTCTCTATCTTTTGAGTTTCTCTTTCTTTATTAGTCGATAGGCTACATATGGTGTGAGGTTTGAGCCTGAAGCAAGTCTCATGCCTGCAAACCACTATTGATTCATTGGAAAACAAGTTTTGGTTGCCATTTAATGGTAAACCAAGTACCATTCAATGGTAAAATCCTCTAAAATATCAAGTAAAAGCCTCCAAAATCTCACTTATCAAGTAATAGCTAAATAAATATTGATTGGACAACTGGGTGAGAACATTTTATTTCCATTTGCAGTATTTTTTGTCAATTTGATGGCAACTTCTTTTTTCATTTGCACTGCTTTATGTTTTAAATCTGTATGCAAATATTTCATAATCAGATAATACTTAATTTCTTTAAAGAAAAAATCTAGATTTGTCTAAATTTATTTCATTACATTATTTAACACTTAGTATTAATTATTTAATCTAGCTAATATTTAACTAGGAATTTGTAACACATTCTCATGCACATGCCTCTAACATATATTAATATACATTTAGTTTTCTATCAAAAGCATTCCTTTGAACTCTTTTAGGTGTAGTGCGTATATACCTCTATATAGAATTGTTCCCCTCCATTTTATTTTTCCCAATCTCCAAAAGACCACCAAACCACGATTTGTTACATATTAATTTAATTTGTTCCATAGAATATAATATATAATAATAAGTAGTATAATATATTATTTATAATTTATATTTTATTATATAAAATATACATTATGTATTAATTATGCTAATTATACTTAGGGTAAAGGATGTTGTAAAGTTAAAACCTAAATGTGCTCATTATTAGGATCTTGGCTATAGTTTTCATTTTAATAAACATACTCTAAAACCTTATCGAAACCTTATTTTTAGGCTGCAACTCACCAAATTGAAGAAGTGAAAGGTCAATACCAATGAGGAAGAGTTTGGAGGAGTGAATGTGCTCATTATTAGGATCTTGGCCGTAATTTTCATTTTAATAAATATACTCTAAAACCCCATTGAAACCTTATTTTTAGGTTGCAGCTCGCCAAATTGGAGAAGTGAAAGGTCAATATTAGCAAGGAAGAGTTTGGAGGAGCGAAAACTAATAGCGGTGGGGAAAGCAGCAAAAAGAAGGACAAAAAATAGCCAAAAAAATGGCGTAAAATGATGAATGGCTGAAAAATGATGAGAACGGCGAAAAAATTGCAGCTTAGGAAGAGTATTGAATTCCAATATATGGCCATTGTTTGGCACTAATTTTTAAAGGCAATTCAATTTCATTCCAATTTTGATGTTTGAAGTATTCAAACATGTAGCACAAGGTTTTTATGAAACAAATATTTTTACCACCCCCCAAAAAGTAAACGAGTAGTACTTTCTATGTTGGGCCCACTGGGTTTTATTTCAAAGTATTTGTAAGGTTGTGTATCAAAAAAACGTGTAAGTGAGTAGAGTCGGGAAAAATGAATGGCTAGTAACACTTGAATCATCTTGCATCCCTTTAAACATAGACTGAACCGTCAATCTTCAATTTTAACTTGGACTTCTTCAAATAGAAAATGTCTTCGCCTAATTATTTTTAATTAAATTAATATAAAAATATACTACTCATCAAATAAAAATAATAATTAAAACTCATTCTAAAATAATTAGAAAACTTTTTAAACAAAAATTAAATATTTTTATAAAAGAATAGATAAAAATTATCAAAAACATATATACTCTGCAATCTCTGATAGATCCTCAAATTATGTGGACTGCGTCGCTATCTTCGAAAATGATGCTCCTACCCCGTGTTGTTTGCACCGTTCAATTTGATTATCTGGGAGTGTGGTGGGGGTAAGGAAGTTTGGCGGTACGTGGGCATGTGTCGAACTCCATGCATATGATTCGACTATTCGAAGGGATAATATTCATGACTTTTCTTGGTAACTCTCTGAGGCGGTTGGGGGAGGGTGATAACTGCTGCATGATGCCTGGTTTGCTGTCTTCTCGTTCTGAATCCCTTTGCTAAGATGGATGTAGCTGATGACTCCTTGATGGCCTTGGTCGCAGAGACACTAACATCTCAGCTACATCCCTTTGCTAAGATGGATGTAGTGGACGTTTGAGGTTGGATTCGCCTCTCACCTGGTGATGTTGGTCAAACGACCTTTGGGCACACAAAATTGTAATTTTCTTTTTGAGCAATTATGGGAGCCACCCCCTTGGTGGTACTGGTTCTTTTATATATATATATATATATATATATATATATATATATATACTCTGCAATCTAGAATGGGAAAACTTGAAAACCCCTCTCCTATTTCAGTCTAAAATTCATATGTTAAGCATGAAACACTCCTACTTTACAGGGATCAATTCATTCATTAACTCCATTTTTCTAATTCAAAATTAAAACAGAAGACCCTATTCTTACTCTTTGATAAGCTATAGAAAAGAAAGCAGAGTGAGGTCCATCACTTACCCTCCAACTATCTCCACGGACCAGCCTGAGCGAGAACAGATCTCTTCAAGAGCACGCTTCCACCCGTCAATCTCTTCTCCTGGGTATCGATTTCGATGGCCATAATATTTTACAAATGATTTCTTATACGGACTGGAGTCCTTTAGAGGATATCTAACATCGGATGGATTCACATCATAAAACAGAGGAATGATTAAGCCCGGGGTGTTCAACATTGCTGCGGCCTCCTTGAGACACCACGCTCAGTCTGCATAGCCTTGGGCAAATATAGGGATTCGTATGGCACTGCTCTCGATTGCTCTTTCCAACCCCAACCAAATTATTTCCCCCTTTTTCAATTTGTGGCTGTCTAAAAAGACTTGCAGATCGGCTTCGGACAGAGCTTGAGAGAGATGATGAACCAGGCTCATTCTCACATCTTTTCCCCTGAAACTCAGAAACACATGAAACCTCTTATCGCTTTTGAAGGATATTTTAGAATTGGGAGGGTTGAACTCTTCCACCTTAGACCTGCGAAATAAAAGGCAGGCTAACAAATTACCGTGCCAAATTGCAAATGGCAGCCAACATTTTTTAGTGAAGTCAAATGCAAGCAGGCCCATTTCTGTTAATTGTTCCTGTCCCATGACGTTAAATTTTTCATATTCTATGATTGACGAGCTGGAATAGGTGGTAATGCCCCTCCAGCCGCACGTACTCTTTATAATTTTTATTTTTCCGTCACTGTCAACTTTCCATGTTCGGTTGTATTATAACCTTCTCGTATCCATAGTTTTCTTCCTCCTAAGACGAAGCAATTCATGTGAACGCTATTAACTAATCAAATTTATCAATTCAACAAAGTTGACCAAAATACACAAAGTTTATATTTAATCTATTAAAACATTATATAATCTAGTAATTATGTTGACGGGCTTCCCACTCTAGGAGGCAACAAGCTCTCCTATAATGGAGGTGGAAAATTATAAATGAAATTGTTTCTTAAGCGTTGATCAATCATTCAACAAATTCATGTCAAATATTTGGGACGTCACTATTTTGAATGATAAGAGTATTAAATAGTTTGTGGGAGGTGGAAGGAGAGATTTTGTGTTTTTATTTTTTTTTAGCAAATTGGTTCTTTTATATCTCCATTTTGTGATTTTTTATAATAGGTCATCAAATTATTACTATTCTTGAAATTTAGTTTTTTTTAATGAGTTACTTCAAGGTCACATTTTCAACTTCTAAGAACATCTTTTTTGAAATTTTCTAATAGAAAGTTGAAGGATCAATTCACATGACTTACATTAATATTTTTTATGTTCCCACATCTTTTATTGGACAAATGAGATCTTTTTCCCCACTACTTATGGTAGTTAAAAATTCACATAGCTTACAATGGGACATGTCCCACCAGCTCTTGCCTGCAGTCCTAATAGCGAGCATTATATAATTATGTATAAGGGACAAAGAGTATGTGAGTAGGAAAGCATTTAAATAATCTCCGCAACCTTATAAAGGAAATTGTTGACAGGGTGGATGGTGGGATTTAGATTTATTCGGGAAGCCCAGGTATTGCAATTCGGCAATTGGTATTATTTTGCATTTCACAGCCTTTGATTCACTTTTCAGGCGGCAATGTTCTTCATCCAATAGCGCCCAAAAATTGTCCTCCTACCGGTTCCGCAAGTCCATGTTTTAAGTCTGCCTTTTCGCGTAATCCGTTTTGCGCGCTGTATCCGGATTGAGTCCGGTCATTTCCGTTTTGATTGCACGCTTTACGGCAACTTCATCTCCATTCATCCTGGGCGATTTAATTTATTTCGGCAGTGGAACGCTTCTGCGCGGCGAGCGTTCTCGCTGTCGGCTTCCGTCAGTGAGAAACCAGAGTTCAATTAATTAGAGTCCTGGAAGTTTTTTGGTGGTTTTTGAGCACTTTTGAGCACTGGTGAAAATTCTTGAGAGGAGAAAAGCACAACAAGGCTTGTGTCCCAGTCCTGGGAGGCAGAGTGGCTTGGCATGGCAGAAAGTGGTTTGAGTCTGAGCAGTTGTTGGCTCCTCCTCCTCCACAGGCCTGGTCAGGAAGTTCCTGACCTGCAGGTCTGAGCCCCTGGCCTGTTGTCAGGAGCAAGACTGGAGTAAGCCCATTGAACAAGGCCTTGAGCTTGGCCATGCTTCTCCCACTCCACCCAAGGAGAACCCATCACAAACACTGGCCCACAGCACCCAGCCAGGGCACAGACTTGAGTTCAAGATGAGCCCACCATGCCTATGCCTGTTCCATCCTCCCAGCCACAACACAGTCTGTCATTTGTCTCTCTGAAAGCATCCCGAAAGAACAAAGAATCCACTCAATCAATATAGGCATTAATATCCTATTTCAAACAACATTCTATCTTATAATTAACCCACTTGAATATATAGATACTTACAATATATGGGTGGATCCCACAATATTGGTTTACAATTTTTGGCCAAACTGGACACTGAAATATTTTTTTCTAACTAAATCTTCACTTTCGGGCACCTATAGTGGCTAAAGCGTGAGGAATTTGAAGATGATGCTAACTAGTGATTTGTGACATTTTGTCTATAGATTATAAATATATATTTTTTTAAAAATTTGGAATCAGATTGCACTTCTTTTTCCATCTCCTTCAAAAACTAGTTATTTTCAATTAAACAACATTTTTAAAGGAGGACGCTTCACCGTATAATGCATAACTTTTTTCCATGAAGGATAAAATTTAATTTTTGAATTTAGATTGTAACTACAATATCTAGTGCTTCCGAAATTGGGTTGATAGTGTTTTATTAAATATTTTTTCCCTTAATCAAGTTTCAAGTCAACCACCACAATTCAGACATAGGCGTAATCAGATAACGTGTAACTTTTTATGTAAATTAAAATTTTTTGTTGGATCAAGAACTTCAATATCTAGGGGTACCCCTATATTTTAAAATGATACTTGTTATTTTTCCAATAGCTGTGCAAAACAAAGAGTTTGATTTTCATTAGAAAACCCATAAGCTTAACAAAAACCAAAAACAAATACATAATCAAACCAAAACATACAAAAATTATATTCTTTGGATAGTTCGCCCGCGGACTCACTGCTAACTGCCATCTATGAAGTTCCTCCATTTTCATCCCTCAACCAAGCTTCAAGCAATTCTAGAATTTCTTTGGTTTAGGTTAAAGGTTCGGCACAGATTCAACAAATAACCCCCAAAAAATGTTTTCTTTGTGTTTTTTGGTGGGAATGGTGGGACCTTTCATTTAATTGGTTCGCTCAAACCAGGGTTCATTCAAACCCTCTTTTGTGGGTTTACCCATATACATATAATTAACATTTTTTTGTAATAAAAATTTAAAAAATATATTTCAATTAGTTTCATTGAGCTACAATAAAGTTCTAGAGCACATTGAAAATTTGATATAAATCATTGCATTACATATGAAACCTTGTAAGAAAGGCATAGAAAAACACTTGTTGTGCATTCATATTATACAAGCTTCAAGGCTAAAATTGTTGTACAAAAAATAGTAGTAATAGTACTCTCTTTAAACATCTACGATCCCTTGTAACTAGAAATCCCTCTCTCGAGGAACAAAAGAGGTTTCTTTTCATCCATTATATTCTTCACATCCTCACTACAATCCAAATTTTCCATAAAAATGCTAGTTAATAGGCAAGCTTGAATTTAATAGAAACATTCACTACATGCCACAAATGTTTCTTTCCAATTTCATGTGGTAAAAATATCCTCAAAAATCAAATACCTAGCTTTAAATTTTTCCTATTAGTAAAATTCAAAGCTTGTGAAAATTCACAAATAAATTTGTGTCAAAATTTTATGAAACACTTAGCAAAGTTCATGTATGAGATGAAATTCGATATCCAATCTTTTTATCATTTAATCTGGCTTATACTTAATGTGTTGATATAAAATTTGATTTGTAATCACCATAGTGTTTATCTACAATGAAATTTGTGTATCTTATTAACTACCAAAAACTTGTCATGTAAGTTTTCCTCATTCAATTAGTTATCTAATTGTTGGAGTTTATTGATTGGAAGTTGATTTGATTTAATGATTATAATTTTAACACACTATTTTATTGTGTTTCACATATTATACACTTAAACATAACATATAAATGTTAGCTTGAAATAAAATTTGTAAAAAAAAAAAGTGAGTTCCCTTGGATAATAAGTGCATTGCTAAAAATGGCATTACCAAAATAAGAGAATGGGTAAAAATATAACACATTTCAATAAGCTTTTATTGTAAATCAAACAATAAATTTTTGACCCACAAGAGATCTCATATAACAAGTCCCATTTAGACTATTCCTAATGTAAATGAGGGGGGATCCTCTTCAAACCTTGAGCACAAAAAACTACCTCACATGTTGCTATTATACATTCAACACTAAGTTAAGCCTTCTTCAAATTTATGGCTTGTTTCCTAATATTGGCACCTATTTAGCCTTGTTTTGCCCCCCAAAGCTCTAAAATATGATTTTTTTCAAATTTTCATAACTTTTATCCTAAGTGGCGAAAAATTTCAAACAAGATATTGTCGAAAGTTTGGCAATCCCAATTTTCCAATAATGTAGTTATTTTTCAAAAAAAATGCTATTTGATGGTAGTTTTTGCTAATTGAAGTAAGATCTTCTATTTTGGCTTCCAAACTCATAACTTTTTGCTACGATCTTTGATTTTCATGATTCTTGCGATGTTGGAAAGGCATTGAGGAGCTCGATCCAACCATTCATGCATTCATGCACCTTTTCTAGTTTATATCCTAGGTATATTGTGATTTTAGTTTTTTCGCAGTGGGTATACTAGTAGTTACTTGGATATTTTGGCAGTTGGAAGGGTGTTGTTTTGATCATTGTATTTCATTTCAACTATATTGTATATGTTGATCTCATATTTTATCATTTGAGAAGTGTATTATCATTGTAATCATGGGTTATGCAACTCATCCTTTTGTAATAGTTCTAACTAGGGATAATTATGAGTCATGGAAAAAAGGCATAATGACACATTGTAAGTGGCTAAAAAAATTTCCACATCTTTATGGACTCATTCTTGAACCAAAAATAACATATAAGAAACATGTGTGTTTGGGGTAATAAGAATTATCATATCATAGGATTGATTGGTTCTACTTTTAGTGCAAGCATCCTCAAATAAAGCTATCATAAGATCTTCTTCAACATCTCATGCCCACACACAGTTTGGACCAAAGTTTGGGAGTTTTTTGGAGATCCACATAAGCCTCCATTCCTAGATGATCCTACTTAGATTTCCTCATTCCACTTAGTGATGTTGATAGCATACTCTTTGATGATGATACCTTAGAGGAGTTTGAATATGATGCAAAACTTGAGTGTCTTGATGATCTAGAGACTTCTCCTACAACTCTTACTTCTCTAGTTGAGATCACACTTTCGTCTTCTTTTGATGATTCATTGCAATAGGTATCTATTTTTCTTCTTGATTTGGATTCCTATTTGACAAAAATTACTTCTTTGTTTGTAGAGTTTCACATTTCAAATTTGGAAGATAAATTTGTGGGTTTATCTCTCATATTTGATGATAGTCATGGATCAACTATTGTCACTTCATGTTTGTCTTTGGAGTTAGTTCAAGATCATTTTCGACTTGTTCCTGGTTTTTCACAGTTTTTTGTGATTGGGTATGTAACTAATTAGATTGTAGCATCATCATCATCTTCGAAGAACTTGGCAAAACATGAGAAAATTTTAGAGACACAATCTTCATTTATATGGATTATTCTTCCGACCAATTCCTATCTAGAATGGGAAGAATTCCTACATTTTTACTTGGTGTATCTTCTTCCCAAAGGGAGAAACATTGTTTGTAAGCATTGGATCATGTTTTGTCTTTAAACATTAACCATATTTGTAGGTAATTACACATTGTGGGGGGGATATCTTGTCTCTGTTTTTCCCTCTTATGAGGGGGTCATTGATTGTATATACATGATGGATGTAGTCCTTGGGGGTATCATTGAGTCCTTCATACATCATGTTGTTTTGTTTTGTTTTATTCTCTCTTTTGGAGAGGAGTTTTGTCTCATTACGTTTTCTACTTTTCTCCGTTTGTGAGAAATTGATTGCATTTGTATTATAAATGGGTACCTAACAATGGCCTAATAGCTGAGACCCATCCTCATTTTCATTTTGCATAGTGTACATAATAATCTTCTCTCTAAGTTGCACTTAATGAGGAGTGTTGGTGTGAATAAATGTCTTGTACCTAGCTAATTCACTCACTAGGAAATTAGGGGATATATTCACATATTAAGTTTACTTAGGATTATAAGATTCCTTCTAGAAGTCTTAGTTGTCATATCTAGAGGTTATCTTTTCTTAGGTAGTTATGAGTTAGTTGTCTCATGTTATTGTCTAATCCTATCTCTGTACCTTGCCTTTATAAGTAAGGCATCTTATGTACATTTGGATATTCAACCATAATTCAATCATATTCAACTTGCATTGTTGAAGCAAGCTTTCTTGCCATTTTCTCTCTTGTGGGAGATATTTTGGTCTAGCAACTATTCTTGGGGGTGTTGGGGAGTCACCATTAACTCCCGCAGTTTCTTTATTCTACAAAAGTGATGGAAAACCACCAAATCTTCTAATTTTTATATCAAGTTTGACTATTATGTGGACAAACCTTTGGATGTGCATGACCTACACCTTGTACCAATTATAGACACTTAAAATTGACCATCATCATTGTTTGAATACATCCATAATTATTCAATTAATTATTCCATTTTCATTCTCTTATTAATTAAATAATATTTGATTATTTAATTAACAAAATAACTATTCATCACTATTCACCTGCATCCCATTTCTAGCTTAAATCGGTTACTCATTTTCTTCCTATGGTCTACATTAGGTAAATAAATCTAATTGTTTACTTACCTAAATCCCCCCATCCTCATCTCAAAAAATAAATTAATATTTTAGTTATTTAATTTTCCTATTTTCCCACACTTTTTATTAAGTGGGCTAATCCACTTAACCCTCTAATCACCCACTTGCACAACCTAAACCTTGTTCAAATCCTCCACATCCTCCAATGTGTACAGGCATGGTCCTTTTGTACACAAGGAATGGACTTTTGTACATGTGATATGGACTTGGTACCATGTCACATGGATCAAAGGACTTGCCCATCCCTCAAGGGTACTCTCAAGTACCCTTCCAATATTTTCCATCTAATATTCCCAAGGAGAATCTCCACCATTGATTCCCCCCTTAATCCATCTCCTCCAACCACATGAGGACACTTTTCCTTCTCTCCTTTTCCCATGGCTTTCAACCAATATGAGCCATTGACCTTTCAAGTGCATCCTAGTCATCCATTCCTTGGGCCAAAATCTATATATTGGCCTCAACCTAAGCCATTTTCATCAATAATTTATCATGCAACCTAATGTTGTTGGAAAGAGTATTAATATCCATTCATCCATGAGCACAACCACCACTCTTTGGTGCAAGGGCTAGTTCATGATTTATTTTCATGTTTTCATTATGTTTTACTAACCCTTATGCTCAATCTAAGTGTTGATTATGTTTTGAGTAGAGCATATTATATTGTTTTGATTTACTCTATTGGGCTCAAAATAGCATTTACATATCTATAACATGCTTGATAGAACCCACACCCCTTTTTTCTTATTGATATAATTGGTTTTCTTGAGTTTTTCATGTGTAGATCATAGTTAGGTAACCTTGCTCCTTCTTAGGCAATTCTATGAACGTTTTGGGCAATTTTATTTGGTGACAACTAATGTTTTTTTTAGCATCTTTCAATCAATTTCAATTGGTTTTCTTAGAGTATTGACTTTTTAGGGTGTTATACTAGCCAAATTTAATTGTGACCTTTTAATATTCTAGAATTAACCCATTTTTATTGCAAGATACTAATTTTTTTACTATGCAACTCTATTTTAGCAGTCTCAATATGTTTAGGTAGCCCTATTTTGTGTTTAGGTGATCCTATCATTAGAATATTACAAGTTCTTTTTTTTTGGTTAAAGTTTGATTTCCTATAATTCTTATTAAAAAGTCTTCTCTACTTTTTGATAAAAAATGATTTTGCAAGCCTATTATATCCAAATTACCACTTACCACCACAAAATCAACAAGAGACAACTATTTACTAACCAAAATTTGTTCTCTATATAGGAAATCATAATTAGGTGGTCTTGTTCATGTTTGGGTAGTTACATGACCTATTTGGGTGGTCCTACAATCAAGGTAAAATTTTCAATTTTCCAAATTTTGGTGGTTGTATGTGGTGAGGTGATTCCACTCAATGTTTAGGTAATTTTGTTTCCTACAATTTTCTAACAAGATTAATTTTATTTTGAAGGACTTGTCTACTAACATTTGACTTGATTGTGGTTTTATCCTAAATCTTACCTTGCATCTTACATGTAAGTCAAATATGAAACTCCGATCTACTAATATTTTCTTTGCAGTCTCACTTGTCAAATGTTTTTTTGCTTCTCACTAGTATTAGGCACATTAAGTAAAGTAGGGGGAAAAACTTATGTGTTGTGTTTTGAAAGCCTATAGGATGTTGAATATTGAGGTATTTTCTTAGCTTAATACTTTGTAAAACTTTAATATTGTTGATCTAAATATGCTTTCCTTTGTTACAGATTCTTTGTGGGTGATTATCTGATTAATCCATTTTACTATTTGTAGAATGAAGACAGAAGTTGTAGAAGAATTAGATAGGATATTAGAAAGATTACACAAGCATATATTGTGGAGAAACCCTTTTGGGAAAAAAATCCACCAAGAATTAATCTATTATTCAATCTTTGAAGTAGATTACAATAGCTCCAATTCTTGCTTGAGAATGCTTCTTTTGCCTTCACCAAATCTTCTTCACAATGTGCAATAAAACTAATAATAACTCTCTTCAGCTTGCTTGAGATAAATAGGCTTTAGTCAACTTTGTAAACTCAATATGAGTTACAATTACAATGCTTAAGCCCTATCGCTAAAAGGTACACCTATCTCTTGCAAGTAAAGTTATGTCATGAAGAACAATGTCAAATCCTCATCTTCATGCATTTGGGCATCCCAAACTGAAGTGTCAACTCAACCTTTATTTTGTAAATATCTTCAAGGATTTATCCTCAAAGTATGCGCCCAAGAGTGGGCCCACTTAACTTAGCCTTCTAAAATATCTTAACATGCAAAGGAGTTAATTCCAAGAAGCCAACTTGGGCACCCAAGTTGGGTCCAAGTCATTTCTTGTTAACCAAAACATTTCTCAACACCCTTCATGCAAGAATGGTCATCCCATGTTAACTGAAGGTAGTCCCTATTATCTTTCATGCAACTCAAGTCATTAGTCATGCATTCCAAGTTAACTAAAGTCAACTAGCATTAAACTAAAATTAATTGAAGATAACTTAACCATAACTGAACTAAACTAAACTAAACTGAATTGAACTAATCTGAACTGAATTGAACTTCATGCATGCAAACATCAAACCCTAACTCATAGGATCTTTACATGCATTCAGAAGTGTTATCTCTTACTCCAAACAATTAACTTAACTCAAGGTGAGTGCCACCTTCCATGTGGGTGCCCCATGTGCCCCTATTATTTAGGAACTCAAAATGGATGCCCTCATATGCTCCTAACATTTAGAATTAATTACAAATGTCAATTAACATGATTATTTCATCAAATATTAATCTCTTTCTATTCCTAGTGTTGTGGAGCACTTTCCAAGGACTTAGGAGATACATGAAATAAATAATGTTTAGGATTGCAATTAAATGGCATCCTATTTCCAACATAGGATGTATGCTCTCCCCTCGCACTCTTGAGTGATATTAGGGATCAAAATTCCTATATTCTCTCCCTTTTTTAGTTATAACCTAAGAGCACTAGTGCCATGTAAGCTCTCCTCGCACTTTGAGCAATCTTTGAAATCAAAAGCACCTAGTGACTCTTTCCCTTTAGGATGCATGATTAGGGATTTCATCACCTCAAGGGATGACCTCAACCATGTTTAATAGAGAGATATAAAAAGGGGGGGAGAAAAAAATCCTCAAAGAAGAGTCATCGTCATGTTTGGTAAAGCCCTGAGATCCTTGGTCCACCAAGACTTGTAAGGTGAAGAGAAGAGGAGAGACCTTCCTAACCCATGCATGTATATGGTCCCTTTGTTCATAGAATTTCCCTAGTGAACTCATAAATAGAAGCCTAATACCATTGGTCATCATTTAGTGTAGTACAAGAGATGCATATCACCCCTTGAAGCTACTCACAATGTAACTCTAGTTGTTGAGATAGAAATCACCTTAGTGAAGCCTTTGGTATTACTTGGTAAGGGATTTCACATTTACATGGCTATCCCTAGCTATCCTTCATCTAGTATATGGTATCTATGGCTAATTCAATTATTAGCCTACAATAAGTGTTAATCCCACTTGAATAATCATAGGCATGTGAGTTTGTTTGGTGTGTGTTCATTGTCAAAACCTATGCAACCCCTTTTAATCCAAATCCCTTAAAATCCAAAACCATTTACATATTGATTGATTTTCTTCATTTGTTACCAATATCAAGCCTCCCAATCCACCTCATCCAATCTATTTAATCCATCACCTTAATCATCCAATCAATCCCCATCCAAATTCAAACGTAATCAAAAGACCTTAATCCACTTCCCCTCATCTATCATAATCATCTTTTCTCTAATCATTTCATCCTAATAATTACCTCCAATCTCTCTTCTAATCCATTCTAATCTAAATCCACCTTCGCCTAATATAATCCATTTCTTTCAATTTTACCAAACCTAGCCAAATTTTACCCTATCTCTATATGGTTGACCTTGTAAAAGTTAGTCCTAAGCCCAAATTTATTCTTATCTCTACTTGGGTAGCCTTGTTCAAAGTTGGGTGGCCCTACACCCTATGTGGTCAGCCTTGTACCATGTTTGGGAAGCCTTGCAAAAGTCAGTTCCAAGCCTAAATTTTACCCTTTGTCGGGGTTACCTTGTTCCCAATTGGGCAGCCTTGTAACTTGTGTGGGTGACCTTGTAAAAGACAGTTCTAAGCCCAAATTTCACCCTCTCTTTTCGGGAAACCTTGTTCTCAATTGGGAAACCCTATACCCTATGTGGTTGGCCTTGTAAAAGTAAATTTTGAGCTCAAATTTTACCCTGTCTCTAGGTGGGTGGCCTTGTTCTTAGTTGGGTGGCCCTATTTTGTGCTTGGATGGCTTGTATGGCTCAATCCTAAGACCAAAATATAGTATTCTCATCCAAGTTGTCAATATAATCCTAAATATACGCGTAATCTAAATCCTAAGCTTTAGTTTAAATCAGCCTTTAGATTTTTTGATATCAAAACAAATATTAATATTTTATCTTCCATTTTCTTCTAATTCCTTTCATTAAAAAATTTTCATGCCTATCCAACTCATAAAATGAACAACATGGACATATTTTGTTTTCATGAGTCCCCTCGTTATACCATCCCCAGAATTCACCTCATTTAGATGATGATGGTAATCTTGTTGATCAAGATGGGTTTGAAATTGATCTCCTTTATGCCATCATTTCTATCAATCTTTTTCCACTCATCCACACCTTTTAGCAAAGAAATTATTAGCACAAGATATTCCATCACACCTCCCCATACATCAAACTATCTTACCTTCAAAAATGGAATCCATTATATCCTCGATTCACATCTCCCTCTTATACTTCACCCTCATTCCTCATCCAAAATTCATACTTCCAGCTTCTCCCTTAGTCATATGCCAACCTCCATCTTTGCACAACAAAACCATCATCTCTACCCATAATCCAAATTTGTTATCCCACTATCTACCAACCCATAATATTAATCCTCCATCTAAGATCATAATTTTCCATCTAAACTTAACTCTCCATCTAATCCTAGTCCTTCATCTAATCCTAAAAAATACACATATTTCTCTCAAGAATTCCTCTAAAGAATCCTAGCAAAGAAACTACCACAAAATCCACACCCCAAAGTTGCCAATTCATGTCACCCCACTCAACGACCTAAGGTCATTATTGATGTTGCTATCATCCACCCCATACCCATCATCCCACTCCAAGCCCAATATCCTACTTCTGGCATTTTCAAACCCCAATTCCATGAACCTCATAAATTCTACATCCCTCCATCCACCCCATGTGAGGATTCTATTCAACACTCCTTCCCCTTTACACCCACCACACAAATCCAAACATGCCAAGATCTTGTTCCAAACCATACTACAACATCCCCCCATCCAAGTCAAGATCCCACCATCCCATCTAATCCCTCCCATGATCCCTTGCCTCCTACCAAAACTATCCCAATACCATCATCTTATCCTCTTGGTCCCCTCACCTTCAACCATGGTGGTTCTCTCGCAGCAAAAGAAAAACTCATATCCACCACCCATCCTCCTCCACCTAACAATAGGCTCACATCTTGCTTCCAAAATAACCAACATCGCATTGTAAACCAAATTCTCAAGAGCATAAACTACCAAGGAAAAGGCATAGGAATTCATGAGCAAGTTATCATGGAGCCCATCCATATCAAATAAAATCTACATTCACAAGGAATTGGTTATGCATCCCAAGGCATCCAATCCAAAAATGTGTAAAACCTAAGATGGATTCTTCCAAAACCATAATAGCTTTTTTCCATTATTCCTCCAAACCATTTATCACTATCCCACCATCTCCATTATACTAATCCAATATGACCATCACTATCCCTCCATCCTATAAATCCATTTTGGTTCCTTATGTCCCACAATCCAATATCGCATATCCTCCACCTACAAAATCTAGTTTTGGACCTTATATCCCAAAATCTCATCCTCTATCTCATCCTTCTCATCCCTTTATCCACCATCCCCTATCCCTATCACCCATCATCAACATCCCCACTCCTTTAATCCCCAATCAAGATCAACATAGGCACACATTCATGCACCCCATCCCCCATTCCACATCCATCACTCCATTCATATTCTCTCCACAACATCCATCTCCTCACACCCATACCACTACTATTGGAAATGTTTTGGATGCCAAATCAAAAATGTATGAAGTCAAACATTCACCAAAATCTAAGGATCGTCATGTCCCCTCAAAATGGCATGCTAAAATAAAGAAAAATTGATCCAAAAGTGAAATAAATACCAAAGGACACAAAGTCCTACCAAAGCAAAAGAAAAAAACCATGTGGATTCCAAAGCAAAAAGAAGTAATGCATCCAAAATTAAAATCCAATATTGCATCCAAATATGCTAGTCCAAGAGCTAAGCATCCCCATCCTCCATCTCCTAAGTTCATTTAGGGTTCTTATGTCCCAAAATCAACTATCATATCATATTCCCAACATCCTCTTCTTATTCAATTCTTCAAAACCCATCATGGTGTGTGCGAATGTTGGTCTTGACAACATTGTTAGGGTTAGAGATGGCAGATATCTAACAATTAAATGCAGATTTAAATAATAAACAGAGAAACTAAAACATACACAGAATAAATCATAACACAGAGAATTTAACGTGGTTCACCCAATCTGGGCTACATCCACCAAACTGGCCATCCAATACTTTATTATCCAAAGAAACCTATTACATCTTGCAGAATAATCGCGTTTTTCATCATGTAACCCCCATCCCAACCTTTTAACAAGCTTTTAGAAGCTTCCTAATTAGGGTTTTAAGTCGCTTTCTTTTTGAGATTTTCCTTTTTCACGAACACAAAATGGAAATTCCAATCAAGCCCCCAAACCACACTTTTTTCGGCCCACTCCGCCGGCGAGGATGATACAATGGGCTGCAGATAGCATGATCGGCGCCACATACCAACAATCTCCCACTTTGAGACCGATCTTGGACAACACAAATGACTTTACAACCTAATCGGAAATAAATACCAAAGGACACAAAGGCCTACCAAAGAAAAAGAAAAAAACCATGTGGATTCCAAAGCAAAAAGAAGCAATGCATCCAAAATTAAAATCCAATATTGCATCCAAATCTGCTAGTCCAAGAGCTAAGCATCCCCATCCTCCATCTCCTAAGTCCATTTAGGGTTCTTATGTCCCAAAATCAACTATCATATCATATTCCCAACATCCTCTTCTTAATCAATTCTTCAAAACCCATCATGGTGCGTGCGAATGTTGGTCTTGACAACATTTCCTCATCATACTCTCCTCTCATCCTTCTATCCCTACAATTTACAACACCCCATCCCTCATCCCATGTATCTCCCTCATCAAACCCATTTAATCCATTCATTTGTATAATCCACCCATCCTAACAAGGTTGTACCACTATCCAAACTCACTCCAAATGGGCTCCTATTACCTCAATATAGAACTAGACGCTTGAGTATTTCCTCCACCTCCCTATCACCTATCCACTATCTATCAAATCCACTTATAATCATCTCTCTCCATCCATACTACTCAAAACATTCAAAAAATAAAAAACAAAAACAAACAAAAAAGTAAAGAGAAAAATTTATCCAATACTACTCACCTTTGTTGCGATAGGGTGCTTTGATGAATATAGTTTTATTTTTTATTATTATGCACATTGTTATTTGTGACAAATAAATGAATACTATTTTCAAACTCTTCATTTCTTGTTGTATGTATGCTAACATTGGTTCTTGTCATCAATAGTCAAATTTACATCTATTAGATTTGTGAGAAGTTGACGAAATATTTGTTGATGAATGTTCTCTCCTTTGAATATTTCTATCTAAAGTCACAACAATTTTGAATTCTTCCCACATTATTTTAGCATGTATGTTACCATGTTGATCTATCATTAACATGAGATAATTGTCCTAAATCTCCAACCAAAATCATAGATATACTTGCATAATATTTGAAAATGGTTGATTTGGTTACAAAAAGTTAACATTTATAAATAACATTTATTAAAAATATGAAATAATTCATATCATCAACCAAAATCATAGATGCACCTATAAAACTCATGTTTGCACCCTTAAGAAATTCTTAACAAAGTTGAGAGTCTATGTTCTCTATAAAATATTGTCCAATGAATCTCATTTCATCAATCAATATGTATTTTATTTGCCTAATCTCTTCTTGAAAACTTGTAAGTTTTGTTCTTTCTAGTTGAGAAAAAATTGTGATTGGATTTCAAAGTTTTGAATGGATTGTGAAGGCTCCAATATTGAATTTCGCTACTCCAACTAGTACAAACAACAAAAGTGGAGAACACCCTGGGAGTGTTGTATCCTCAAGAGCTTCACTAATGGAACTAATTAGGTATGATTTCCCTATTCCTGTTGCTCCTCTTGACATTTGTGATGGTATGTCATAACTATATGTCCAATGTTTTTTTTTAAGTGTCAAGGATTGTTTAATTAATAGCTTATGATAGATCACCATAAAAAAAAAGAAACCCAATAACTTTCATGGTGCTTAAGAATTTTATTCCTTGAATTTTATACTCTTCACCTTGATATTTATTAGGCCACAATGTTTGTCTATCAATATCTCTTCTCCTCAACATATTTATTTCAAACACAAGTTTCATAATCTAACTCTACACTTTACTTGTAAAAGTGTAATTTTTATAGATGAATTTTGTCCACATTTCCCTTTTTTACACTCATCTATAATAGATGAATGTTATCATGTGATATCTAAATCATGGGTATTGACCAAAATGGCGATCCCTATATTGAAATAGATGCTTAACAAGTTCATGAAGATGTACTCATCTAATGTGTGCTTCTAGTCTACCATCAAGAAACATGTTAGAAATGTCATATCAAGTAAGTGTAATGTCAAATGCTCCATGATAGGAGATGCATTCATTCTAGTTAGTCAATCAATGTTATTGGATCTACATTAGGGTTATTTACCCAAGCATTGATTAATTCCATTTCTCTTTACGCATTAGGTGGTGTGGAAATTATTGATGTTGTGTGATCAATAATATTAGCTTCATTAATTTCCATCAACAGACAAAAATTATTTTATTTTCATCAAAATCAAAAACTCCATATGCGCTGACTTTAGTTTATTGAAGATATTTTAATCAAAGTTTTGTGAAAGTTCATTGAAAGCATTTTCATCAATTTGAACATCATAATAGAACTTGCCATGTTCAATTTTTTTATTTTAATGCCTTAGATACTCACTCTTTGTTGATTATAAATTTATAGTTTTTGTCACGTTGATCTCTTCTCTAAACAACAATTATTAGCATATGTTTTATTGGATGTGGCAAAACTTTATGAATATTTTCTATATTTTGTGAAAAACTTATTGTGTGTCATTTGCATTTATATCGATCACCACTTGCATGTCATTTTTAGGATTGGGTTAGCATGCACTATCAATATTTTTTCTACGTGAGTCAAGTTTACAAGATCTTCTAGTTGTACACTAGGATCCATATTATTTGATGTCGAAAATTGATTATTGTCTCTCTTGTTGACGTCTACTCCATATAGGACCTTTGGATGTGCAACAAATTTTTATTTCAAGGTAATATTCTTGACAAATGTAATACATGTTTGATGAAACAAATCTATCTAAGCCATATCAAAATAGCATTTGAAAAGCATTGAAATCTCTGAGGCATTCTATTGAGATTTAATATATTGTGTATATTATTTCTAGAATAAAATAGATTTAATATCGAAGTGCATGTTATGGTGTTTCAAGAGCACAATTTTTTTATTTTCAATATTCAAATGAATATTACCATTAAATCAATGATAGGACCTTTTAGTTGATTGGTCATCACATTCTTGTGTTGCTTCTCTTCGTTGTTTTACTGTTTGGGGATGATTTCTTCTACTAATATTTGCTTATTTTTAATTTTGTAATTTCAATTCTTCTATTAATTCAACCATGCATCTACCATATCTTTATTTTTTAGCTTCATTATGTTTTCTTATCTATTCTTCTCTTTATGTGTCTATCATTTTTTCCTATTGCAATCTTTGATATTGTTTTTGTTGCTCTTCAATTCAAAATTCAACCTTGGTTGAACTATACCTAGATAAAAATTGACTCACAATACATTAACACACAGATATATATATATAAAATTTTATTATACCTTCTTATTTTTTCATCTCCCATAATTTCCACTTATTATTATGATAAATTAAATATAAAAAATAAGTTTCAAATATTTCCATTCATCACATTTCCCTTTTTGGTCATTTCTTCTTGTTTTTACAGTCAAATAAAAGTGTAAAAAATATTTTCATAAACTACATTTACTAAATGTTAATAATAAAAAACAACTTACATTTTCATTTCTTTAACAAGTTCTAAAAAAAAAAAATTCTAACAATTATATTAAGATTATAATGGAAAATTCAATGTGAATTAATACTAATAATTATTATAAATTTATAAAATTCTATTGTAAAACTATAATACACCCAATTAAATGTGAATTATCAATAATAATTATTGTAAGTTCACCATCTTTGAATTTAAGGGTTTTAAAAAATATTAACTTGCCACTATTTTAGTCATGTTAGTTAAATTTAATTCAAGATTTAAAACGTTTAAAATTTTGCCTCCATTATCCTTTCTTCAAAATTTAAACTTTATCATTTCAAAATTATGATACTCAACCAATAAAATATTTGTTTAATATGTACTAAGAATTTTAAAGTTATATAAAATTTTCAAATATATGAATTAGTAAAAATCATATTTTTTGAATTTACAATATAATTTTAATTGATATATTTTTATTTAATTATTATAATTTAAAATTTAAAATTTAAAATTCAGTAGAGTTTTTAAAATTTTAATTCAATAATTTTAATTTTAATTTTATAATTTTTTTTTTTAAATGCTTTTGATTCGGAATGAATTAATGAGTATAAATGAGAGACCTCATCCCCAACATAAACACTCAACAATTACACCTCAATAGGATTTGAACCTTAACTAAAACACAACATATAAACTGTTATATTATGCTAATAACAACTAGATTTTAAAATTTTAATTTAATGATTAAATTTTAAATCAACTATTAAAATTTTGATTTTAATTATATATTATAAAATTTTCATTTTAGCTTTTTCAAAAAATTTGTCTGAAAATTAGAAAAGAATATTTAAAAATAAGAATATTAAGCTCTTGCATATGGACTTCATTCTCAAACCCTAATCTATATTTTATTCCGAAATCAGTTGGATAAACACCTAAAATATAACCTTACCCAACCACACCTAATTGATTGTCCAATCTCCATCCGATGCCCAGACCTCACTAAAATAAACACATACAAGTCTGTCTGCTTTTAATGTTATCACTTAATATATTGTTCTTTCTTTGCTTGATAATTCACTGTTCCCAGAACTGAATGATTTTGTAGCAGATTCTAATTTTCACTCATTCGTTGATTCCTGTATGCATTAGGGGAGAGGGCCCAGTAGTCGTGCATCCTAACTTCGCGCTTCTAATTATCCTACGTCGAAATTTCAAATCACTCCCAATTTTTTACAGCAGCTTACTTGGCAAGTTATCTGCTTATAACTAAGGTTTCAGGGCCACATCATCAAATATGATGCCATATCAGCATGCGTTTTTGTCAAAGTGTCCAAAAAGGCCCCAAAAAATAGTGAGACCAATTCTCGTGCATTACATCATGAGTAGTTGAGCGCTGATGTGGGTATCACATGATTGGTTGCTTTTTAGATCAAAAGCATACATTTTGTTTAATTATGAGTAGTCAAATCACAACTATTGGACATTATATAAACGACTATTGGGTATTATATTTACGATTGGGTGTGCGACTATTGGACCCCGCACGACTATTGGGCCCTCTCCCCTATATCAAAAATTTCAGTGCCATTTTGCTAGATCCATTTAATATTTGGTTCCGAAATGGATCGGCTTCCTTCCACTTGGATACAAATTTTACATTGAAACGATTGAGTAATCTGTGTTACGGTTGGATATTCCCAGTTTGTTATGTTTAAGAATACTTGAGTAAGGGTTATAGAGTACATTTTGGGTTTATATCATCCAATGATTTTTCAGGAGCAGTGTTCTATGGTTTTAAGTCGATGTTTGGGAGCAGTAGACCATTTCATATGGTATTACAACAGGCCAATGTGTTGTACTGCTTCTGAGACTCTAAAAGGTGACAAAATGAGTCGCTGTGGGCAAATAGGAAGAATCTCAGAATTGAGAAGTACTGCATTGAATGCCATTATTGTGTTCTGTTTCAGTACTACATTGTCTGCCATTATTCGGTGTTCTGCAGAGAAGTCATTTCTATTTCACCCAAGTTATTTGTCTAGTTGGATGCATCATTTTAGGAAAGTGAGTCCAAATATGTGTCATTTCCCACAATACACAAAACTACTTATTCCTGTCATTAGGTGGGTTTCAGTAATGGTAAATGAGATAGGTGGTTTTCTGTCTGTATGTGTCACACGCCACTTACTTTCTTTGTAGATGTTGGAATTTCTTTTAGGAGTCTTGGTTAGCTATTGTAACCTACTCTACTTTTATCACGTTGACCTCTATTTGGGTCGTTTATGCACTTTCAAATAATTTATTCATTTTTTACTGTTAGGCTCTGGGATTCCACCCTCACTCAATGTGGGTGCTGACATTCTGATTTAGTCCATACTTATTCTCATTATGGTGGTTCAGATTCATTCCAGTTGTATTTTGATATGGAGATAAATGAGTCTTTTCGACCTGGAAATGGGAATCAAACAGACGGGAAGGTCTGGCAAGATTTCCAAATGGAAAGGTTTCACTTATGTACAGAATTCTATATCAGAATCGTATACTGATTAATGAGATCAATCAGAACCAAGAGTCAAAGGTCCTAAATAATCTAACTCAGAATATGGGCATGATACGAGAATTTAACAACAATATTGACATTGAAAAGGACATTGAAACACCATCAGAAGGCGATTCAGCAGGGACTTGAAGTTCTGATAGGAATCCTGGAGTTGCTTCTGTACAAAATAGAAATCGTCCTGCTTAGGATGATAGAGTTCTCTTGCTTTTGTAGGACATTCTCCGATTTCCTTCAGCGCATTTGTCTACAGTTACACCAATCTCCTCAAAATTTCCCAACATGAAACCCATTTTATAGTGGAGGATGTTTGTCAGTGCTTACAGATGTATCTGCTACTAAACTGGTTATTGCTCACTAAGGATAAAATGACTAAAGGTGCAATATTAAATATTGCACCAACATCCTTTTTTAAGTGCAATTTAAGGGTACATAAAATAGGTCATAATAAACAAGGTGCAATATTAGGTACTCTTGTATAAATGAATCCTCCCAAAGAAATAGAGAGATGGCCCTCACAAAAGAAGAGTAGAAAGAGAAAGGATTGATTGCCCCCTAAAGAACAACCTCGTTATTCCCTATCAATCTACACCAGAATTAGATGAAAATGGATTATAGTAGGTGTTGAAGACAATCCACTTGTATCAAACAACATTATTGCACTTAGGAAGAGATATAGATGAAGGTGTGTGATGAAATAGAACTAGTTTAAGTTCTTTCTAAATGTCGTGGTGAAGATATTTTGAACACAATTTGAGAAAAAAGTCACCATCAAAGAGGAATCAATAAATGGAAATGGATCAAAAAAAGGGAAATCTCCACCACAATAGAATAGCCTATAGTAGGTACATCCTTGATGTAGCCATTGAAAGAGGAGGATCTACAAAACAAGATGGATTAAATAGTGAAGCAGTTGATGAAAGAGTTCCAAAAACATCTATGTAGGAAAGTGAGGACGATCCAATAAAGAGACAACTTATGTCATAAACATAAAAACCTTAGAAAAGTAAAAAGTTGTCCATTGAAACATCACAAAAATGTCATTATATAATTGCAAAAGAATCTACAACATAGTTTTAGGACAATCAATGTCCTCAATACGATGCAAAAAAATCCATCAAAAATCATTAAAAAATTATTTTTATGCTTGAACTAAATTCTTAGAGATAAAAGACTTTTTTAATTTTTACTATTAAATATTTTATATATATTCTCCATAAGTAGTAATTTGTTCCACCCGGTAAGATTACAACACCATTTCACCAAAAATAGATATTTTTAACCAATAAGGACAAGATCTTCTCAATAGATCTATGCAATCGTTCAAATTTTTCTATGAAATCTTATGCTTTCTCTTCTCCAAAATTAATCATTTAGAGGTCTTCCATTTAGTGATGAACTACTATTATAAAATTGCTCAAAATCTCTACAAATATTTTTAGCATTTGCAACATCACTGTAAAGTCTTCAGCATTCTGCAATCATTTTGCTTTTGCCAGGGTGAACATATGTAGAAATCCAAGTAGTCTGCAATCATCTACTATCGGTACGGAACAAAAATAGTGCTAAGTGTTTATGTTCTCGCATTTCCGTGCCAACATAGAAAAACGAAAATTGCATTCCACCAATTCAATTTTATGCAAGCAATATTTAACATGTACTTACCATGTGAAAGGACTAAAGATTGTCTCAAGCAACAATAGAAGCTCCATACGGTTATTCAATGCTACTGCTGAGGAGGTAGCCCAACACCTGAGTTTTGAGTAATGTTGTTGAGAGCTTCCGTCCAGCAATCTGGGTCGTTTTGCTATCCAATCACTTCAAGTGAAAGAGGATGCCCCTTTCAAGCTTCAACTATTCCTTTGGACAGATTTTCATAACTAGAACGCTGAGATTCTCTCAGAAAAGAGTGCCAACTAAATAACTTGAGACCACCATTTATCTTCAATCTACTGATCAATTGGATGCATTCTGATGAGACCCCATCATATTAAGAATGTGTTAGTTTCTAAAAGTTATAATAACCCTAGTGCACTGCCAGGGGCCAACCAATCCCCAACCAAAGCATGCAATGCTCCTTTGCTCCACATCATCTAAAATGAGTAGCACACGTTCTCCTCCCAAACAATCTTTGATAAAGATATGCCTCATCAACACTGTCCACTTTTCCACCCTATTTGGATAAATCTTGAAGAACTTTTTTCTTCATAAGCCCCTAGACTCTACAACAGTGGTATGGACATTAAACACACAAGAAGCATCGTGGAAATCAGCATAAACTTGATTGTACACGGCCTTGGCAATTGTGGTCTTGCAAATACCACCCATACCCTATATTCCAACTTTAACCACACCTCCCGCTGAATTCAGATATAATTTCTGAATGAGAGCCTTCTTCACGCTGTCCATTCCCACTGGGTGTGTGGCAACTTCTAACGGAACTCTGTCCAATGTTTCAATCACTTCTTTCACCACCGCCTTCACTGAAGCTTCGAAACTGCAATGGCCAGTTTTAGTAACAATCAACTAGAAATAAATGCAAATTAATGTTCACTAATGACGAGAGTAAATCAGAAATTACAAAAAGTACTGCTTATTTTCCTCAGTCATTCTACTTTTCTACAAAGATTGGCAAGAAATGATGGAAAATAAAACCTGCACTGAACAGGAAAGAGAAAGGTAGGAAAATAAAACGTCATTTCATGTATTATAAAATAAAAATAACATTTGACAAAAAATAATGAATATTAAAAGTTTATTTTTTAAAATAATTGAATATTTTATGAGAGATTTGAAGTTGAATTTACAATTATTTAATAAAAGATAATATACTACTAAAAGTAGAGAATTAATAATTCAATAGAAGAGTAGTTCAAACACCAATGAAAATTTTTAATTTAAAATGTTCATTATTTTTTCAAAATTAAGAATTAATCTAGCATTCTAAAATAAACTTTCAAAATTAATTACTAAAGTTTGAAAAACTAATAAATGGAGATATTGAATTGAGACATAAATGTCATCTATAATAATTATTTAAATTAAAAGGCTGAAAAGTAAATAAATATAAATTGTAAAATTAGACTAAATTCTTAAACTAATTATATTTAAAAAATTAGAGTGGATGTATCAAGTATCATTTATTTTTCAGTAATTAAATTAAAAATGGAATAGAAATATAATTTTAAAAATTATATAGTAATAAATAAAAATTAATTAGAATTTAAAGCTCTCTTAAATATGATTATGAATCTTTTAGATCATTGTGGAATATGTTCTTTTAGAAATGACACACAAGATTGGGATTAAATGGATTAGACCCTCATGGAAGGATTGGAAGTGGTATTGACACTCCTTTTAAGAATTACAAGCCTCACAAAGGCTATTCATGCCTTTTTTTGCATGATGATTCAAAAACTCAATGACAGGTGCTATCTTCAATCTATTGTCATTCAATGACAACACATGTTTCATTTTGTCTAGTTAATCATTTTCAAGCCCATGCTTGCTCATTTTGCCTAGTATCTTCTTTACCAAGGTCCCCTTTTCGATCTCATTTAACCCAATTGGGTGTTTCTACTCCATGTTGTCCTTTTTGTGAACACCTAAAAACTCTCAAGCATCTTTTATGGTTCTATCAATGGGCTCAAGATACCTAGATTTAGATTTAGATTTGTGAGTTCTTCAAAACATTTTTGACCTAAGATTCTCTCTTGGTACATGATTTTTTTTCTTGATCAGTTTAAAATGTCAATTAAAGTTACCCAAATTTGATGTTTTCATAATCGAGATTCTAATCAATATATGAAAAGATAAAACTTTTGTTTTGTCTCTTGGAGCTTACATGTATTCTCATTTTTTCAGATATTTCACAGCCATGATATGTTGTAATGTTTTGCTACCTATTCAAATGCAGACTAAAAAAGTTCACTAGAGGTTGCCTATTTGTAAACTCTTTATGCAAATGCTTTTTGTATACTTTCACATGGGCCATCCTCTCCCTCCAATAGGGGTCCTCCTCCTCCTTGAGGGCTCCAGCATTGTCATAGTCCCAATGTTCATTCCAGGCACCTCTCTCATGGCTATATTTGTGGCTTATATGGTTCACCTCAACATAAAGAATGTGGTTGATCCTTGCAGACATGTGGCATGTCTATTGTTGCCCATCTTCAAGATAGATACATCTCTAGGTTACCAAATAGTGGCAAGTAACTTCAATTGGCTCTTACTCTCCTATGTTTGTATTGTTCCTACTAATTAAGAAAATGGCACTGACAAAGAGGATGATGGTACTATTCCAAGTTGGAAGCCTATCTCCAATAGTCAGGACCTGCCAAATGATTCACAATAATACCTTTGATGAAGACCTACCTCTTACACTAATTGCTTAATAGTTTGATGTTTTTTACGTATTTTGTTTTTAAATCTTTTATGAAAACTTTCTAAAATGTAATATTGTTCCAATATCTTTTTAAAACTAATACATAATATTTTTAACTAAATTAATATAAAATACACTATTCATCAAATAAAAAGAATAATTAAAATTCATTCTAAAATAATTAAAAAACTTTCTATCAAAACATAAATATTTTTATTAAAAAATAAAATAAAAAAATTATAAAAACATATGAACTCTGCAATCTACAATGGGAGAACTTGAAAACCCCTCTCTTATTCAGTCACAACTATTTTACAGGGGTGAATTCATTCAGTAACACCATATTTCTAAGTCAAAATTAAAATATAAAACCCTATCCTTACTCTTAGATAATCCATTAAATAACCATCCAAAATCATAGAAAAGAAAGCAGAAAGTGAGGTTCATTACTTACCCTTCAGCTATCGCCATGGACCAATCTGAGCGAGAACAGATCTCATCTGAGCGAGAACAGATCTCGTCAAGAGCACGCTTCCGCCCGTCAATCTCTTCTTCTGGGTATTGATCTGAATGGCCATAATGTTTTAGAAATAATTTCTTATAGGGACTAGAGTCCTTTAGAGGATACCTAACTTCAGATGGATTCACGTCATAAAATAGAGAAATGATTAAGCCCGGGGCTTTCAACATGGCTGCAGCCTTCTTGAAACACCAGGCTGAGTCTGTGTAGCCTTCGGAAAATACAGAGATTCGTATGGCACTGCTCACGATTGCTCTTTCCAACCCTAACCAAAAATTTTCCCCCATTTTCAATTTGTCGCTGCCTAAAAAGGCATGCAATCCGGCTTCGGACAGAGCTCGAGAGAGATGATCAATCAGGATCATTCTCACATCTCCCCTGAAACTCAGAAAAACATGATATTCCTTATCGCTTTTCAAGGAAATTTTAGTTAAGGGAGGGTTGAACTCTTCCATCTTAGTTAGACCTACGAGATAAAAGACCGGCTAACAATAGAGAGAAAACAGAGGGTTCAACCCATCTTCACAGACTTTAGAACTCGACTACACAGATCTGGAACTCCTATCACACTTTACCGTGCCAAATCTACTTCCAAAAAATTGCAAATGGGAGCCAACATTTTGTAGTGAAGTCAATAGGCCTATTTCTGTTAATTTTTCCTGTCAAGTCACGTCAACTTTTTCATGTTTAATGACTACCTATATAGAATAGGTACTAATGCCACGGCAACCGGGCCCACTTTTATTTATTTTTATTTTCCCGTCACTGCCAACTTTCCGTCTTTTGGTTGTATCTCACAGTCGTCTTAGTTCGTTTCATTATCTATGAATTTAACGATAGGACAACGAGTGGATACAATTCATTTGAATGCTATTAGCCAATTGTTAAGTTGGCCAAAATATCCAAAGGTTATATTTCATTTTTTAAAATATTAAATAATTTATTAATTATGTTTGATAGGTTTTCCATTTTAGGTGGATGTTAAAAATGATAAATAAAAATGTTTTTCAAGTATTGATCGATCATTCAATTAAACAATGTTAAATATTTGGGATGTTGACATTGTGAATGATCATGATCTTTAGTTCTTCATCAAATTCTTGAAAATAATTGAAGAAAAACAATTTACTTCCCTCTACAAGCAAAGATGGCATTAGTGCCTAGGAATGGACATTGTCATAAAGGGAAAGACTATCAAATGCCTCTCGGTACTTGTGGATCACTCATAGACATGGTAAGGTATAGTTTTAGGTGTATGTCCATGTAGAAGGGATGCAAGTAGGCATGGATGGCCTGTGTAGTTGTGAACAACCCTAGTTCTTCCCCCTAGATTGCATGATTTTGTTGAAAAGATATGTATGCATAGGTTTTCAATGAAGAAAGGATGATGTAAACTTGCTTGCAAAGCTTAAATAAAAATATTGATCATTTTGTATCCTCACCTCGTGAGGAGGCATACCATATTTGAATGTCTAGTATGGTGGGACCTTCCACATGTTCAAAAATGTGCTTTATCACAATTTTAAGAAGGAAGAGCAATGCAAAGTCGCAATGGGCTTCATTCTCACGATAACCTTTGCTTTGGTTAGTTTTGGCACTGATTGGGTTGGCACTATAAAATTGTTTTTCACGTGCTTCTTATGGAGTGTGGACCAGCAATAAACGTTTTATATTCTACGTGGTGTATGCCACGTATGATTTTCTTTTCACATGGTATTATTTCACTTCATCACAACTTTGAATGGTAAACCATGAACAATGGTGTGATGGGCATAAACTCAACGATGAGTTGTTGATTAGCCCATTTCTTGTTGAGTTGGATAATAACTAATGTCCAAGTTTCTTTGACCAAACATGAAGGCTAAAGGTTTTAATTTTTTTCCAACAATTCCTATGCCATTTTGGGACCTTCCTACCTTCAAAACAACACTAAAATTATTTCCAACATTGTAGTTGATGTTCAGACCAATCGGGGTGGGTTGAAGGCTTGTTTGTGATGCTCTAAACTCCATTTATTTATTGGTTTACCATCTCAAGTTGCATAGAATGCTTCTCATGACCCAGCCATGCACCAAGCCTCTCACATCGTTGAATGAAAGTTAATCACGTGCAAAGTTTTTGAGTAGAAAAAATTTGAGCTACGAAAGGTGGTTTTTGCCTCCCAAAAGGTGCCTAGACCTTTTCTTGCACACTCATAGTGGTTTTGGCAATATTTTACCTATTTCCTGATTGCCTACAAACTCCAAATCGACCCATTACCTATTTTCACAACCTAAAAGTTTTAAAAGTGATTAACAACCATCTCATTTGCCTCTGTTACAATCTGGATGTTGTTTATTTTACTTATTTATGGGATAAATGATCTACAATAGCAAAAGCAAATCAACCCACTACCTATTTTCCTGACCTTAAAGTTTTAAAAGTGATTAATGACCATATCATTTGCCTTTGTTACGATCTGGATGTTTATTTTACTCATCTATGGGAGAAATGATCTACAATAGCAAAAGCATTTTGCTATGAAATTTTGCTACTATTGCACACTGAAAAATGGTTGTGATGTTAATGTTATGAGTAATGTCTATTACAATTGTTGAAATGGTAATAGTTAGTCCTATGTTGAAGGTGCCAAAAAACAAATAATGCAGGAAATGCAAGCACAAATAGATAAGAGACAGACATAGGTAAAATGCATATGGGTGATTAACAACCATGTGTTTGATAAAATGCCTATTTAATTACAAGCAAACAAAGGAAGTTTTGAAGGGAAAAATGTTTAGTTAAAAGCATATTTTAACTTCTTGTGAGGAAGGTAAAGGTTGAGGGTGAAATTTTTCACCTACAAAGTAAAATTGCAGTTGGGTAAGGTGTTTTTACATACAAGTTAAAACTATGCATGGGAATGCAAACAAATTAGGGCAAATCAAATTCTAGTTATTAAGTAAAGGCAAAGTGAAGATTGAAGATGTTGAGGCATATTCCAAATGCCATTTTCTAGTTGCTAATCAAGGGATTCAAGTCTACGAGATGTCACTGGGAGATTAAATATGGGCTTCTAACTTCTCTTTAAAGTGAAATTTTTGTCTCATTTGTAGGGTTTATGGGTTTTGAAACTCTAGAGTTGGAAAATAGAGCATAGGTAAAGGTGTAACCTATCACAGGTGAAGGTCCATGTATTTGAGTCATTTTATGACTACAATCACTATATTCTATTCTATGAATATATGAAAATCATATTGCAATGGGCATTTTCTCCAACCCTAAAATGTAATGTTCTTTGACTAAAATAATCAAGGATTGTTGATGTCTTCATTTATGTTTGTTATTTTGAATTTCTTTCATGGTTTGCTCATTGTTTAAGGGTTGGTGTAAATGCTTTCCATGAAGAAATGAGAATGCTATATTTTCAAGTTGATTATTAAGAATGATGTCATTGTAGGCTATTATAGGTCATATTAATGCTACAAGATTTCCACAATCCATAATGTTTTCAATTTGTTATTTTTAGATTTTGATTATGTTTGAATTTTTTGCATCAATGTTTCATATCACACGTTGTGATCCATCATCAGGATGATAAAGAGCATGAGGAGATAAAAAATGATTTGTTGCAAACTCGGTTTTGTTAAAAGGAAGATGAGAGGTTGTGGAGGGAATTGGACACACAACCAAAGGCCATATTGTCATAGGGTGACAATGGTTCAAATGACCATCAAAATATGTTTGAATGTTGTGATGTATAATGCTTTATATAAGACTATGTAGCCCATGATAGGCACTAGTCTAGTTCTTTGCTTCCTCTCAATCTCAGGAACAATCTTTAAAATTCAAAACTCATAAATTATAAGTCATTTTTTGTAATTTATTCATAATTATTTTCATGTGTCATACGAGGGTTTCAAATAAAACAAAGAGAGTGTTATTCATGCTTGCAAACATTTAAAATCTTATCCATTGTAAGAAGTTTATTGTGTTAGGCATTGTAATGCAACTTTGTGTGATATTCATGTTTAATGCCATTAAGGGTGACCCCCCTAGGTATTACAAATCTTGAAGTGCAATGGAGAAGAGTGTAAGACTAATCTTTCATTCATTGACCAAAATGGTCATTGAATTTGAACATAAGATGTGGCAAACCTTTAGGGTTTAATAATATGCAAATTTGGGAACCAATAGATTGGTGACTCTACTAGGGACGACAAAGACATATCCATCTAGAAAGAGTCAAGGAATTTGTTGATCTGTAGATTTGCTTCAAATATTCAAGGCCTTCATGACTTGGACAAAGAGGCATAATTTTGAAATCAAGAGATCATGTTTAAGTCAACTATAAGACATGAAAGTGCCTATGAAAGACCTTCAACTCACAAAACACTTTCTAGAGTTTCAAGTTTGTTCCTCAAGCTCCAATTATCATGGATAAGAAAGCTAAAATTGCTTCTTTTCCATCTAATATTCTGAAAGGGTTATATAATTTCACTTAAGATGAAGAAATTGTTTTTGGAGATGGTTCATTTAAGTTTCTTGATATTTTAAAGTGTTTTATATCTTCAATAATCATATATTATTTTCTGTCTTTTCTATCTTGTATTTTTACTTATATCAACTATAAATATAGAAATGATATGATATATTCATGTAGACCCTTGAAACCATATATTTATATACGATATATTAATATTAGTATACTTTTCAATAATATTTTAATATTTCCAACCATTCTTACATTTAGATATCATTTTTACCACAGCAGTTATATATAGCATTTCTACAATATAATTGTCATCCTCACTTTTTAGCTTTGCAGTCCCTGCCTAGGACTGCATAGTTGATTTGTGAAAATTGAATATTTTCTTTTTCTGTTAAAAGCAAAATCAAGAAAATCTACTTCACTTATATTAATCAGATACTCAATTGAACACAGCTATTTGTCCAAGTCAAAGGACACATTCTTGCATTGAATATCAGTCTAGTGAGACAAAAGGGATAGTGCTATGAAAGAGTTAGTGCTTTATAAGCCTTGTGCCTCGAAATTGTTCAAAGTCTCAGCAGCACGATGAACATTATATATTTCTAGTTGAGAGACACATGCTTGTTCATGAAACACTACAAGATAAAATTATGGCTCTTGTGTTCCAAAGATTCAGAGATGCTAAAGGTATTGCTACTCATCTCTAAAGTCTTTCGAGAGTCTCAAAAAAACAAAGAAACCAACCACGAGCATATAAACGTGACCAGCCCTGATTCAACATGCTTGTGATCAATCAAAAGAACCTATGCAACAAAGGAGTTTTAGAAACCACAATCAGCCTTTCCCAACATTATTCAATTAAGGCAAGAGCACGTGTTTTGTATCATTGAAAATAGTTCTATGAAAATGCGCTTACAATGTCAAAGAACATCATGTTTAAGCAAGCAATTGAAAGCATATTTATTTGCTTTGCCCATTTCCACAGGTAACTAGCCTAGATCTAACCTTGAGAGAGATCCCCCAGGTAGATGAGATCAATTAGCCCTCGACTCTCTAAGGTCAAGCCAGTCAGTGATGTTACTGAAAAGAGAGACTTGATTTTCAAAAGGAATCTTAGTATCAAACCAAGGCTTGGACAAGCACCTTTCCGACTTTGATCTTCATCTTCCACCTATTTTGTTTTTCATATATTAACCACGGTTTGGTGAGTTCAATTATTGAAATATTACCTGTTTTCTCTCAATTTCATCTAAGGAACCTCTGAATAACAATTTGTGCGTTCACCAAAATTTGTTGCATCTAATAATAAAACAGCCCAACATCATAAAAACTGAAGAAGAATATAATATTTCATTGACAGAATACTCATTTTGTTACTTTTAATAAGATTGTCCAAGAGCTGAATCCTGTTTGTCTTTCACTTCTGTTTAAATAACGTGCACAAGTGTTGTAGCCAAGTTCTAGGTAGATGTTTCTGGACACTACAGACCTTACGGTAATACTTACCATGTTTCCAAGCCTAACATATTTCTAGACATTAATATCTTAGAGTCTACAATGCAAGTCAAAAACAAGTTTCTCAGATTTAATTTTTCAATAGAACAGCTAAAGATGAATATCCGATGAATCAAAAGGATAAACTGTCTATTTTAAGACTGTTTTTGTTATTATATGCATCAATTAATAAATCTTTTGTACATTTCTGTCAGTATAAATTAAATATGGCCTTCATGCGCATGCTTTTAGCTTTAACAAAGCTCTAATAAACTGGCATGCATATACAAAAGATTCAACCTTTGTTCAACATAGGTGGCATGCATTTTTATGAGGATCTTCAAGATAGCAATGGACAAAGAAGACCTACAACCAATGAACAGGTGCAGAAATACCCTGGGAATAGATAAATGAGTCCACTACTCATAAAATATGGGTCAATGAGTGAGTTTGACTCAAATTCCTGATATAAACATCATACCAACTAAATGAACACAAACACAATGCTCAAGGAACAAAACACAGTTGAAATGAGGAATATGTAAGAGAAATAAACACCTAGAAAATTTACATTGTGAAAAACAGAATAAAAATCTAATACATCTTAACCAAAGTGACCCAGGACATGACTTATAATAATTAATAACATAATAGTTGTCAATCTTGTTAATAATAGACTTCTAGACGGTTAAGCTAGCAATAGAAAATGGAAAATGAAGAGGACAGCATAAGCAAAAATTGTTGAAGCTTTTACTAGCCATAAATTAAAATTAAAATTTTATGAGGACAAGATATATCATTTTTTAGATTCATCATTGAGAGCCAATAAACTACAAACAATGTTTCACACACAACTGCCACACATTCTCGGTTTCACTTGAATGCATATCTAGATGAAACATAAAATAAAAAATTATATGGTATAATAATTAATATCTTGACAATTTGCTGTTGTAGCTGACCACAATAATTTCCAAGTGTTCTCTCTGTCATCTGATAAAAGAGTGGCATCCAGGTCTGTGGCGCCTTTCTTCAACTTAGATCTTCCCCTTCCCTGTTTGGTGCTTTTCACTTAGATCGCATCCATTCTTGATACTGGCTATTCTGATTCCAAAACCCTATTTCACAAACATCATTTTTTCCTCGGAAAAATAACAATTTGAATAGCTTGGGCTTTTCAAAGGCGTGATAAAAATAAGACAAATCTCTACAATTTCTTCACTACAATGAACCTAAGATGACATATGATGCTGCAAACTCTATTCACTCTCCTTATACTCAATTCACAAAATTGAAACAGATATCCCATGAAGGTTCAGCTGTATATACCCATGTAATAAAGTTAGATTAATATGTATTTATAAGCCCAAAACCCTCAACTCCACTCGCACAGCTGACAAGAAGAAGAAATAGCATGAAGAAGAAAAAAACAATAATGAAGAAGCGTAAAAGAAGAATGAAGAAGATGAGATGCAAACAACATAGCATGAAGGAAAGAGAAAGGAGGCAGAGGATACAGGGACCTGCTCAAACACAACAACAGAAATTAAAGGCAGAAAGGTATTTATGAAGATACCTGGGGCCAACTAAAGAACAGTGCATCAAGTACAAATTAGAAATAGTGATTCTCACATAATCCAACAGAGGTGCAATTCTAAGAATAGTAGCATATTTGCCCAATGGAAATAATGCATCCAAGTATAAGAAGGTGATATTTTAAAAGATTTGGCTGGCGTTGACTTGAGGCATCTACAGCCAAATGCAGCTCACTCACTCATCCCACCCTTCCATCCATAGAATCATTTCATATTTTGTATTAAACACCCATGGGAGCACAATGATTTGATTGACAAACATGTACACTCAATCAGCAAGATCAACTTGTAATATTGCTCAAAGAGATGATTCAGCTGACTCCTTCTGATCCACTATTTCCATCCATTTCATCCCAACCACCTAAAACACAGATGTCACATTGGTAATCCAGGAACCACTTCCATCCCAATTTGCCAGATGTTAGATGTTACAAATAGTGCAATGAGAGAATACGAATATATAAGGACATCTAGAGAATATGAATGGACAAGCCAGAGCTACAGGTTGAAATCGGGGAAAGAAGTGACAACCCAACTGTCACAACTTATACATGGAATCATTATACAGGACCAGCCTCCAGAATGGCTGATTCATCAACACATGATGCACCTCAGATGGATGGAGAACTTCAAAATTGATGAAGTAGATTCCCAGGTAAAGCCCACAAATCCACCAGAATCAACAGAAGGAGTCAATGAGAAAGAAGAGGAAATAAAGAAAAAATGGATGGCCCAAAGGTTCAGCATAGAATAAATCACGAATCCAATAGGGCCAAGTGGAACACAACTAGGTTGAAAAGCATCAGCAGGATTGAGAGGGGGGGTTGGATGGATCATGATAAACCTCTGGCCAGCCTTGATTAAGCCTTGAGAAAAGGGAGGGGGCAGCAACAGGCAATCAACTCAAGCCCACTTTTGCAGGATTTGCTCAGCTCCCACTACAATTTTCATCCAATCCATCTAAGGTGGAGTATTTGAAGGTTGAGCATCTTGAAACTAAGCTATCTAGCATGCTGCATGACCTTCTGGACAAAACAGAGAAGGCACTTAACTGTGAAGATGTGGTCACCAGGATATCTGTGGTTATAATGAAGTGTCCCACCTGATGGTTAAAGTACAAACACAGAATAATTTGAATAAAGCCACCACAAAGGCATATGCCAAGATTGATGTGGTAGATAAGCTGCAAACAAAACAAAAATGATATAAAGCAGAGTTGAATCTGTTGTTCTTGCAGATCAAGAATTCCCTTGTGCAGATCCAAGAAGCCCATAAACAAACAGATGTGATGGGCTAGCACCAACAGGGAACACAAGAAATGGCAATATTGCAAAAGAGTGCACCAAAGACTTGAAAATAAAAATGTCTGTGACTGATGATGCAAAGAAAGATGAATAAGCTATCCAAGCATTGAAGGATGAACAATTGTGAGATCCATATCAGATGTGCACAATAGATTTGCAGAGGAATCAATTCATCAATGTTCAGCTTTGAAAGTTGAGGGAGAAACAAAAAGACATTGAGAATCACATCATAGCTGTGTTAAGGAATCCTAGCAAAAAGGACCACAATGGTAGGGGATGAAGTTGACGTTGCTTCACAATCAAGAAGAGTTGAATCTGTTGTTCTTGCAGATCAAGAATTCCCTTGTGCAGATCCAAGAAGCCCATAAACAAACAGATGTGATGGGCTAGCACCAACAGAGAACACAAGAAATGGTAAGATTGCGAAAGAGTGCACCAAAAACTTGAAAACAAACATGTCTGTCACTGATGATGCAAAGAAATATGAATAAACTATGGTAAGCCCAAATGAAGACATTCAAAACCACACAGACCTTTATGGTGCACACCACTTTCATAATTTTTTGTACATCTTAGATGGGCATGTCATAAACCAAACAAGCAATGAAAGATTGTAAGTTTTCTTTTTATAAAAAGTAACTAAAATGTGCCTGGGTACGTTAGGGGACAGCTAGCTGTCCCTGAGGCAAATGAGGAACATCTGGGCATCCCCTAGCCATCTTGGGGACAGCTAGCCATCACGTAACATACCCAAACATATCCTGCAAATATTTTGACATCCTACGGACATTTCCAAAATTTGAAAAAACAGGGACGTGGTGGGGATGTTTCCTACCCATCCCTGTGTCCCTGAAACGTCCCCTATAGGCGAGAGGGTAAGTTTGGGCAGGGGATGCATCCCTAGGGAGCATAAGAAGACATGCAAACCCACAAAATTTTCGTTAGCCTCTCCTTAAGAAGAGGCCCTATTAATCAATATTTGAACAACCATAGATTCTTCCCAATCAAGCACAAGGTCTTCCCAATCAGATATACACATGCATGCATGAATTTGCTTTTAACACTCGTAGGAAACCTTTACCTTCAGGGAGGCATCGAGATAGACACTCTTGAGTCTCAGCCAATAAAATCATTTGAAGGTTATACATTTTGTAATGAACTACTATTTTTGAATTGCTCACAAGCTCTATAAATATGCACACCAAAATAACAGCAGTTGGTTCATACAGAACAGAAACAATAAAAGAGTAAGATATAGTGTAACATGAAAAGGAAGTTGCAACTTTAATATTGGAAAAACAACAGTGAGAAAGGAGATTGGTTTGTTGAAAATAAAATAAGCAGCAACTATCTATTAAGTACTACTGGACAAGATAGCAATTTAAAAGTTGAGGTACCAAATAATAACCACTGTGAGTAAAATAACATTTCAAGTCTAGGAATGCTCGAGGCTGTACTAAAATTTGGAAGAATCATATTACTACGGAGATTAACACGTGTAAGAATCCAGGACATTCTAAATTGTAATTTTTGCAGAGAATGCATCAATTTGCATTTCTGTGCAAACATAGCAAAACGTGAATTGCATTCCAGTAAACAAACTTTCAGCATTCACTTTTATGCACCAAAAATTTAACATTTACCTACCATATAAAGGACCAAGATTATCTTAATTTCTGCCCTGGCAAAAATAGAAGCTCCATCAGAGTCCTTGATGCTACAGCTGACAAGGTAGTCCCAATCCCAGAGTTTTGGATGATTTACAATGGTGCCATGAAAACTATGACAACCCAAAAGTTTCCAAATTCTTCTCCAACTGTGACAAGTTGCTAGTGGTTTCTAAAAGGGTTTGCAAGCTGATGTACCCTTCCAAATCCAAGTATTAGTGCAGCTGTGACAGGTTACCATTGGTATCAGAGAGGTTATTTAAGTTTATACACATTCAATCTCGAAGAAAGCAGCCATGACCATTGCCAATAGTATCAGGGATGTTATTTAAGTTCTCACATTCATGCAACCTTAAAGACCATAGGTGTGACAGGTTGCTGACATTTATCAGAAGTTTATTTAACTTCTTACAACCAGACAAGTCCAAGTTCTGAAGTTGTGACAGGTTGCCAATGGTATCAGGGAGGTTATTTAAATTTATACACTTTCCCAAATCCAAGTGCTGCAGTTGTAACAAGTTACCAATGGTATCAGGGAGGTTATTTAACTTTTGACAAACAGACAAGTCCAAATGCTGCAGCTATGACAGGCTGCCAATGGTATCAGGGAGGTTATTTAAGATATAACAAGAATTCAAGTCCAGGAACTGCAGTTGTGATAGGTTACCAATAGTATCAGGTAAGTTATTTAAGTTTATATACTTTCCCAGGAAAGTCCAGGTGATGCAGCAGTGACAGGTTGCCAATGGTAGCAGGGAGGTTATTTAAGCTTACACACCCTCCCAAGTCCAAGTGCTGCAGCTGCAACAGGTTGCCAAAGGTATTGGGGAGTTTATTTAAGCTTGCACACTCTCTCAAACCCAAGTGTTGCAGCTGTGACAGGTTACCAATAATATTAGGAAGAAAAAGTAGTGAGAAAGTAGGAAGGCCATCAAAGCAACAGCCATATTCTAGTAGCATAATCTTCAATTGCCAAATGCTACCCACAAATCTGGTGCCATGTGGCTTCTTTTTTGTTATCTTCATTCCATTTGCAAAGAAACAGCATTCCAACTTTAACTATATCAAACCTTGAGGAAGCATGCCTATCATGTCTTCTATTGTGTTTTCAATGTGCAGTTTCTGCAAATGAAGATAGTGAAGACCAGGTCTGTAGAGCATTTCAAGCCTTTGCAGTACCTCCATTGAGTTGAAGGTGAGAGAAATTGATGTTGTTGGAGATGCTGCTTAAATGAGCAACCTCCCATAGACGTGTACCCTCTTTTTCTTTTTCAGCAATGGTTAGCCCCATATCTCGCAAATGGTCATGCATATCTAATACACCTTTGTCATCAATCTTTATCAGTAACTTCATCGAAAGATTATATATAGCAGTGTCTACCATCTTGTACAAAGATTTCCAAAAGATAATGGGACATGATTTGTGTTCTGATTTCTCCAACAAAGAAGCAAGCAATGTCCAGAAATATTTCTTTTTCCTCATCACTAAGAGCACTATAACTAGTGTAGAGTGTTTTGTGAATGTCTGGGTTGAGAGTAATGTTGTGAAGAGCTTCTATTCAGCAACCTGTGTCATTCTGCTTATCATACAATAAGGATCCAATCACTTCCAGTGAAAGAGGATGCCCCTTACAGGCTTCCACTATTCTTTTGGACAGATCTTCATAACCAGGACTTGGAGATGCTCTTAAAAAAGTGTGCCAGCTAAATAACTGGAGACCTTCATTTATCTCCAATCCACTCATCTCATGGATGCATATGGATGAGACCTGAGCAACATTGAGAATGTTGAAGTTATAATAACTCTGCTGCTAGGGGTCAGCCAATCCCCAGCCAAAGCATTCAACTGCACAGCATCATCCACATCATCTAAAATGAGAAGCACAAATTTTCCTCCCAAATGATCTCTGAACAAAGATTTGCCTTCATCAACACTGTCCACTTCTTCACCATATTTGTCTACATCTTTAAAAGCAAAATTCTGCAATTTTGTAAGGCCTATGGCATCTATAGCAGTGGTGCTGACATTGGATACAAAGTAAGCAGCATTGAAATCACCATACACTTTATTGTACAAGGCCTTTGCAACTATAGTCTTTCCAATACCACCAATACCCCATATTCCAACTTTAACCACAACTTCTATAGAATTGAGATTTAACTTTTGAATGACAGCCTTCTTCATGCTTTCCATTCCCACTGGATGCTTGGCAACTTCTAATGGCACTCTGTCCAATGTCTTAATCCCATCATTCACCACCCTCTTTACTAGCTGAGCTTCAAAGCTGCACATGGCTAATTTAGTTACAACCAACCAAAAAGAAATGCAAATTGATGTTCACAACTAACTAGAGTAGATCAATGGACTTATAAAAATACTACTCATTATGCTCATTTTACTATGTAAAGATTTAAAAAAAAGTTGGAAAATAAAACATTGATAGAAAAGCTGGAAACTGTTTCATATATTATGAAAAGTATCTAAGAAAAACTAGTTAATGTTAAGAAATAATTTACATTCAAGAATTATTAAGGTCAGTAAGCTGTTCTGGTCTTAGGTTCTCCTTTTAATTGATCTCTAAAAATTCAATATAATATTAAAGGTTGAGGGTTGGTAGTCAGCGGTAGAATTGTCCAACATTCAATGGGAAGTCTTAAGATCAAATGCAGGCGAGTCCCTGAAAAATTAACAGTTGTAAGTGGAAGCATTTATTGTCTTAGCAATCTAAATAAAATCTTAAAATTAAATAATTATATTTCAAAAACAGCTGAAGCAGTGTCATGTCCCCTTTTTTCGAATTAAGATAATTAATAATATTAAAAGGTATATTAAGGAGGTGCCTATCTTCATTTGGAAATAATTCAAGTTATCCTTTTTGCATTGTAATGTCCCTACTTGGTAAATTCTTGATTTTGCACCTGCAAACAATATTATTCACTAAGAACTGATATTAGTAATATTAGGTAACAAGAAAGTATGATAATATTTGAATCCATACATAAAACATTATAATATTTAGATCAATAAATCATAGCATAATTAATATTTGAATCAACATATAATAGTATATTCCTTATAGCAAATCACATTGTGAATTCATTGGAAATTCTTGCAAACGACAATCTCAAGTTTGGTCGTCCTTGTATTGCGATAGCATGGAAGGTGGACCGCCCTTCCACCCCTCAGTACACCTCGGAGGCTAGCTGTCCTCCTTGATCAAGCCCAAGAGCATGGAAGGCTGGTCGTCCATTCCACCTCTTGGCCCACAAGCATGCAAGGCTGGCCGTCCATTCCATCTTTGCATAATGTACTTGATAAGAGCATGAAGGCCAGTCGTCCTTTCACCTCTCGTGAACTCGGAAGGCTAACTGTCCTTCCTATTTGCAAGACACTTCACAAATTCATGATATGATTCCTCAAGGAATTTGCTAGATTATTTCTAAATAAATACCTCTTGATGAAATGATAAATATATTCTTGAATGGCTGCCACCAATTATATTTCTGAATATTAATAATTATTGTTCTCAATTTCTATTCCAAATTGATGTCTTAGATTTCTTTTTCTTATTTTTCCTTTTTCCCACGTGATTGATATGCTGAATTGATTTACCCTTTATATCCATTTCTTGAAGGAGTCACCGCCCTTCACAATAAAGGAGTCACCACCCTTCATTGCTGCCTTTTGAGAATAATAATTTATGTCTAAATTCATTCATTGATTCATTCCCAAATTAATGATTTCTCACATGGAAATGATCTCCCTTATATATCTTATTATTGAGGAAGTCACAAATATTTGAAAAAGTCACAACCTTTTACATTAGGAGTCGCATAATATTTATTCTTAATTCATTCATTAAATGATGTTATGGATGTCCTCCTCAAATGAAATGCTCTCCCTCTTATGTCTTCAAGTTTGAGGGAGTCACACCTCTTCATTATTTCTGCCTTTTTGGGAAGTGTCACAACTATTCCTTTTAATTGTTGGCCTGAAACCTTTTTAATTAAATATCTTTAATTCAAGGAAATCACTGCCCTTGTATTCTTATAATCTTAATAGATCCCCTTATTAGAATCGCTGTCCATATTTACTTTATTCCCCTAGACTTTAAGTTTTGCAATCTTATTTTTCATAAGGTTGCAATCTCCTTCTTGGCAGGGGCATGACATGCATCCAATTTTCAGATTTGAGTAGTTTGTTTAATCTAGGGCATCCAAGGATGAGAACCCTTGGCTTGTTTGGAATTTGAGAGGACAAAAACCCTCTTGGATTCCACATTCGGAATCAAGGACAGAAACCCTTTTTTCCCATTTTGGGTGATTCCATCCAAGAATCACAATTGCGCTCATTTGTTGAAGATTTGAAGACATTTTTCAGTTTGCTACAGAGCTGTTATAGGGTTTGTTGCTGATTTTTTTGAGATTTCAAGCAAGATTCCAACGAAAAGCAATTAGTTTGCAAGCAAATTTGGCAACTGGCACTTGGAGGATTTCATTGTTGAATTTTCAAAATTTATTGCTGTTGTTCATCATCATTTCCAGCTAAACCTAAGGTGCCATATTGAGGAGGAAATTTATTGTCAACATCTATTTCACTTTCAAAACCATAGTCACTGGATTATAAATAATTTCTGCATTTTTTGGTGGTTGAGTATTAACATTTTATGTTAGATCTGAGCATCATATCTAGGAGGACATTGTTATCATCATATATTATTTATTTTTCAAGGGTTTGCATGCATATTTGTCACTGTTTGCCTAGCATTTATTGCAGATTGGGGAATACAACAGTTGTAGGTCGAATTGCATCAGCCATACAACCTTTAGACATCCTAGCAACCATTTGTCATCATTCTATATCGTGTACCAACATCAAGGAGAGTCCAAACAGACTTGGAGGAGCTGTACCAGCATTGTTTGCTGTTGCGCAGCAACTTTTTACACCATTTTACCAGCCACCACAGTCCGTGACCTACAACAGTTCATACCAGGTATTGGAGGGTTTCAAGACAAAACAAGATTCTTGAAGGATGTCTAGATCTGCATTTTGTGAGTAATTTTTTAAAACTAAAATCAGAAAAAATATTTTTTCATTTTTGTAATCATTTCCAGCTTAGTGGGCAGATAAAATCATATCTCTGAGGGCTCCCAAATTTGATGTGGCATTATGCTGATATGATTGTTTTAATTCAGATCTAAGTTTTTGGAGTAATCTAGGGTTTATACCAACAATTGCAATTGATGAGATTGATCGTATGAAGTGTTGTATCAGCAATTGAGGGTTTGCTAAAGTGTTTCCAGTCAATAGTTTCAATATTTATTTGCTGTTCCATCTTGGCTTTGTTTTCAAAATTTAAGAAAAAAATAAATATGAAGTTTCATAAAGTTGCATAAAATATTGCATGATTCTAATTGAAGACATTAGAAGCAGTGGGACAAAGTGGAGGCATAGATGTTGCCAATTGTCCACACACTAAATAGTTCTTCATAAATACAGAAAAGCAAGCACAAATAAAATTTTAACAATAGGATTGGGGCCTAAGTAAAACCTCTGAACAAATATTTGAAGAAAAATTATGAGTCTATTCCAAATAAATAGGCGTTGGATTTTTTAGATCTTTTCTTGTGAGAAATTCTATGTGGAACTGAAAACATTAGATGGCAAATTATTAAAACTATAGGCACATGGATGGTATATATTTTTCTTCAAAATTTAGAATTCAAAAAAAAAGATACCATTCAAACTGACACATAAATATGAAAGCCATAAACTATTGGGAAAAAATTTCAGCCTTCTTCTCGGTAAAAGGGAAGATTCATCTTATTCTTCTAGTTACATTTTTCCAACAATTATATTTGGAAAATGGCAGAGTTGAGTGCTGGCACAGATGTCACCTATTACCCAGCCATTAAATTTAACCCAAAAAAATAGAGAAAAGTACGCAGAGAGTGAGGTTAATTTACTTACCCTTCAGTTATATTCATGGACCAGCCCGAGCAAGAACATATCTGTTGAAGGGCATGCTTCCACCCGTCAATCTCTTCTCGTGAGTGTCGATCTGAAAGGCCATATTTTTTTTTAAAATGACATCTTATATGGACTGCTATCCTTTTCAGGATATTTAACGTGGGTTGCCTCCACGTCATAAAAGAGAGGAATAATCAAAGCAGGGGTGCTCAACATTGCGGCGGCCTCTTGAGACACCATGATGAATCTGAAAAGCCTTTGGAAAAAAAGGAATGCGTATGACACTGCTTTTGATTGCTGCTTCCAAGCTTAGCCCAATAATTTCCCCCTTTTCCAATTTGTGGCTGTCTAAAAAGACATGCAGTCCGGCTGAGAACAGAGCCTCAAAGAGATGGCCAACCAGAGTCTTTCTCACATCTCCTCCCCTGAAACTCAGAAACACATGATACCTCTTATCGGTTTGGAAAAGATTTTAGTTGTGGAGGGTTGAATTCTTCCATCTTAGAGCTGCAACGTAAAGAATGGCACAGGAGATTGAACCCAACAATACAGAAGCTGAACTCCTATCGGACATTCCAGTGCTACTTTATAGAAAGTCATTTTCGGTCTGAATTGTCTGTTTTATTTGGCTGAAATTTCCACGACATTTCCAATTTATTTAGAATTCGATAACCTCAAATTTTTCTGCTAACCTGATATCAACCGACCAAGTCTCCATGACGACTGCAAAAATTTAGTAGTACAAGTCAAGGCGGAGGGCAGGCCCGCTTTTTGATATTTTTACGCCGAAGGCGTCCCATGCATAGTTTTTGGGAGGGCTTTTGCGTCCGACGGTTTAGAATTGTGCACAGGCGATCGCCTGCGACCAAATGCATCTGAACGGTTGAATGTCTTTCCCCGGATGGCACAGAGGTTATTGCAGAAGACGAAAATATCTAGAGAGCAGTTATTGTAGAGTCGGCCTTCTAGACAGCACGATGGAATGCCCCTTTCGGCGTGTCACTCAGAGCAGTTATTGCAGAGTCGGCCTCCTTGACAGCACGATAGAATGTCGCATTAACTCCTTTCAAAATATCTGCCCTCTTAATATATGCGTTAGTTTGGTTACCTCATTTTGTATCAGCGGCATCAAGAGATATTTCTGTAGAATCGTTAGGTAAGGCGCATTTCTGTTGCCCTTAATGATTTCCACTCCATTTTTTACTCCTTATTCCGCCGCTAATGCTTTCCGCCTCTTAACTGTGAACAGATTGAAGGAGCAAGCAGCAACAGTAACAACTTCACTTACTCCGGTGTTATCTCCCTGCATTTTGAATGTACAACGCTTATCTGTGAAAATCTTACAGGTCAGAGCCCTTATTCCCTTGTTTTCTTTGACAATACTATATAAACAGACGCATTGTCTATGATTTAAACAGCCTGGTAGCGATTTCTGTAATAGCTTTTTGGTATTCTTTTTTTGGCTCCTCCAAACTCTGCACATTGTTTTCCACTCCTCCAAACTCTTCCTGAATGTATTGACCTTTCACTTCTCCAATTTGGCGACCTACAACCTGAAAATATGTTTTGGACGAGAGTTTTAGAGTATGTTTATCCTGATATTCCTGATAACCCCCTATTTTAGCCAAGTTTATGGTGGCTGCAGAGGGCGTTTTAGCTAGCAGCAACCCTTCAGAGAAGGATTTCTTTATTTTCCTTTCCTTGGTTTATCTTAGTCCCTACAGGATCTCATTTATCTATGTGACAACACAGATTAGGAATGCCTCCAGCCAAACACTTCAGGAACTAAAAATGAAGTCATATTAATATCTTAAATCCACTGAAATGGATTAAAATACGAACTAGAGCTATTCTTGTCCCAGACTTCTTATAATGGTTCACTTGTCTGATGACAGAAATATAAAGATAAAATAGTGTACACAATTTTATATTTGAATTTAAGCTATAAATTACACAAATGCCAGATTTCAAACAGGACACTAACTGTTGGGCAAATAAGAGGAGAACAACTAAAATAGTTCAACTACCAAACAGAGACATAAAAAGCTACAAGCTAAATCCAAAAGCGTTTTCAACTGCCTGAAAGTTCTTCACAATCGGCAAGTTTCACAAGTGGGTGTCAGTTGAAAAGCCTTGAGCCCACCGGCATAACCAAGGCCCGTTGCAGATTTACATGTGCAATTGGCAAAATACCCTATTTCTATTTTTTTTCAAGCAAGCTAATTTATGAACCTTATATCAATACATTCTAATACCCTATTTAGGTCTTATTTTGGACTGTTTGTTATTGTGATTAGGTTAGATGTTTCTTTCGATCTGCCAAGTCTTACAGATTTAGAGAAGCTTGATGCCAATTTAGATGCTCAACAACTGTGCAGTCAGGATGAAGCAGCTTCAAAGACTACGGTTGGTCCATTTGGCCTTCTGGTTTTGGCTTCTAAGGATTTGGCTGAACAAACTGCCATCTTTTTTAGGGCCGGCCTTCATCAAAACAACATGAAAATACTAATGTGCAGTGAACAAAGCAGGTAAGCTTGCCAACAAATTAATAGTAAAATATAAAATAAGTCTTTCAAACATTAATGTGCAACACTGAAAGCGTGAACCTTTTTCATATGTGTAGACCCTCTTTGAAAACAGATGTTGATAAAACAACATATGGAAGTTTTGTTTCTTTTTCCTTAAACAAAAAGAATGTCTCTCTAAGAGTACTAGAGAGTCATAATATAGCTAACTGTAATTTCATTTAGGACTTGGGATTGGAGAAGAAAGTAATTGAGCAGTGTGAATATTGTTGCAAAGTGCAGGTTGACCATTCAATTGTAGAGAGATTTGGAGAAGGGGAAAAAGACTTACATAACTGCCAGGGTTTATCCTAATCTTTTCGTTTAAAAGCCTGCAAATTTTTTGCCTTGAACTCAAGAATCGAGTAGCTCTAAAACCCCAATATTTTCAGTTTCTAATCATCCACAAACGCTTTAAGGTTTAGTCTCTTATCATTGCAGGTCCTTTTGCTGTGGGATGGGCCTATTACTCTGTCATCCTGGGGAAGTGGCATATGTATTGACAGATAATATCCATGGGCTACAGGACAACATTGAAATCCTCGTTAGTGTTAATTCAAAGTGAGGGGAGAGGAAGGATGCTTAACCCTACGAACCACAATCTAGACACAAACTTGCATAAATGGAACCGATCACTGCACAGATACTATAAGTAAGGCACAGAATAAAGGACACCAGATTAATGTGTCTCAGAGAATGAAAGGAAGACATCCGAGTCAGAATCAATATCAACCCTCCAAAGCAAATGATAATTTCATATAGCTTCATTGCTCCATCTGGATGATATATAGTGTATAGAAACTGCAAAACAGAACCAAACATTAATGGGAAAAATCTACTATCACTCTTCCAAATGTATTCAGATTACAGGATGCATATATAAAGACTTTATGAGTCTGCCTGCCGATCAGAGTGCACCCTATAGTATATCGATATCATACTGCAAACTGTATAGGTCCTACAAAAACCTTAGCCACCATGGGCCCTGTATAACAAACAAATTACACAACCAAACCATTACAAATAGTCTTCCCTATGAAAACTTCAGACAAATGCTATGAAAGTATCTATGACCTTTCCAGTCACACTTCCTGACCCATCATCACCAAGAAAAGAGATGATAAATTTGGATAATAACTTAGAGGTCCTTAAATAGACAACACTATTATGGTACACAAGATTCCAATAACCAGAAAAAGTGACAATATCCTGATTCCTATCCAGAACATGATAGCTGACATCTCTGAACCTCAATTGTCTGTTTCCTTGCAATTCCAAATGCTCAAGCACTAGGTACAGTAGATTCTATGAATAGAAACCGACCACTGCCCCAATAGTAAGGCATATGTAGAGAGAAACAAAACTGTCACTAGTAGCCACTAACAAATAGGAACCGCCTTCACATTGCAATCAAAGCCAAGCCCAACATGCTTTTGTATACCTGCTTGCACATGCCACCATAAAATATGAACCATGTCACACACATTCTCCTAGTGAAGAAATAAATGAAATGTGCAAAATCTTGGAGAACAATATCCTAAAGAGCCATGATATATCAAAACAAAATTTATATCACATAAGTCTCGCATGGGTGAGCATAAAGCATAACTATCTGTGCATAATGGTTAATGAGAAAAATAGATAAGTGACCCCATGACTTCCACGGGACTATAAAAGAAGGGAATCAGAAAGATCAGAGGGGTTTTAAAACAACGATACTTCTCAATCCCTTCCCATAACGAAGAAAGGTGGCTATAGAGGGTTGTTAGAGGATTTTGATCAATCTTGTAATTGGCCAAGAAATTTGCCACACCATTAAGTTTCCTTCCGCAATGAGTGGAACTAATATTAACAAGTTTGGAGCCAAGCATCAAAGCCTCCTTCCCATAAGCTTCCAATTGGGACATGAACCTTTGTGGATGGCATCCATCAGAAGAAGAGAGTACCATTCTACCATTAATTTTTCAACAGCATTAGAAGCTTCAACAAGTACTTCACCTTTTGCCTCATTGATTGATTTCACATTTAGAAAGAAAGAGCCTCCAGCCTCCATACTTGAATTCTCCCTTATCATAAACTATAACAAAACTAGCATCTGCAATCCCTCGGGTGCCCCTAGAAGTCCCATCAATATTCAATTTTATCACCCCCTTTAGGGAGACTAGTCCACAAATCCTCTAGAGTCTAGACTACAATCCTTACCTTTGTTTATTGTTTTTCCATTAATGTTAGCTCTTACCCCATTAATGAGAGACAATAGTTTAGTGTTTCTGCTGAAACAAGTATGCATTATTTTTCTTTGGAAGTGATAATTGTTCAGTAATACATTATGTCTAGCTATCAACTCATGTTGGTTTTACTTAACTAGTTAGTTTTTTGATATCAGATGTATTTCCAAAGGATTTGTTTTTTCCAATAATAATTTTACTGGGTGGACGACTAGATAGGCAATTGGAAGATTAGAGGAGTAGTTCTGAAGAAAATTAAGGAAGGGAGCTTGAAACTGATAAAAGCTACTCAACCATCTTGATTTCCAATTATGCTTTAACAACAATTTGTTTAATATTATGGCAACTTATTGGAAATTGCACAATTCCATTCTGGTGCTCTGACATAAATATTGAAGTTGGACAATAAGACCAATTCTGGAAGAACATTTTCCAAATCACTGCTATAATGCCACTTGCAAATATCCTAAATATAAGAAATGAAAATTTCCAAAACTAACAGAGAACACACAGATACATATACACGAGATATATAAAGCCTATGAGGGTTAGTTTGTCATTTTCTTTTGAATAGGTTTCAAGCTCCGCTTTGCTCTTCAGTGCTTTGTATTGTTTAGAATTATGCAGAAGGATCTAATATTAGACCTTTATTTATAACAAATGCATATATTTTAAAGGGAGATAGATAGAGTATTGAGGGTTAAGATTTGTGAGTATATCCTTTTCAACTCAACATATTCAGCAATATATGATTGTAGATCAACATTAAACAGATCTATTGTTCTGTTTGGAGTTTTTTTGTTTTAATCTACCATTGTTAGGCTAATTTTCTGAGTGCACAAAATGTTTGGAGTTTTTTTTGTTTTAATCTACCATGTTGTTAGGCTAATTTTCTGAGTGCACCAAATGTTTGGGGTTTTTAGTTTGTTAGCCATATTGAGAACCTTTTCCTTCCCGATGTAAGATATCAAAGTTAGGTTATGGGAATTGTTCCTTTTAGGTTATGGGAATTGTTTCATAAAACAGTTGCTCTATTGCCATAAACATCCTGCTAACTCCAACTTTTCCTCCTGGTTACAAATAACAACCCTTGAAGGGCTGGGCATTGAATATAGCAAGGACTTACTTTGTTGGTCATCAAGCAAACACAGCCCTTTTGGCAATTCTCATACACAATTAAATTTAAACAAAATGTGAAGCTTAGATTAGAATCCAGATTTTTTATGGCCTTTCTATAGCAAAACATCATGCCCAAAATTCAAAAGGAAGAACGAGACGTCCAAGTCTGGTTGGATCAGCAAAGAAATACAAGATAGCAACCACGCTTAACAAAATTCATAAAAAATAAATTGAAAAAACATTGCAGAGATATTATGTGCAATTGAAATAGCTTAATCTTCTCTATTACATTTATAGCCTTATCAAAATGCAGAGCTTTAGGAACAACATAAATATATGTGATAATACATATATTCCTTTCCTCTCACAATTTTTGCAAAGAGGTCATGTATAATGGAGTTATATTAATTGCATTTTAACCTGCAGAGACAGCCTATACTGAAAACACTTATCTTTAATCCTTACACTCTACTTAATTATGCCTTACCACAATCCATTAAAATTTAATACCACTTTCAATGCCTAAAAATCTATACATATTACCAAAACTGAGACTCCATGTAACCTGCATATCATTGTCCAAGACTCCAATGTACGTTCGTGTCATAGGTACCATGGTATGCTGAACAGTGAAACCCTCTTCATCACAATCCAAAGAGCACATTCTCCAATGAACAAAACATACTGCTAATAGTCTTAATCCAGATCATAGGTACTCACTATTACCAAGAATACCATAGCTTTGCATGCATGCATACCATGCACAGTTTGGCATACCAAGAAAACTGGTAGCTCTTCCACTGCCCCCTTTTCTTAGCTGGGACTCTACGCTTTATAGTGCCATAATTCAGATCTGGTTTTCTACCTTGATTTTCCAATATCCATTCAAATCAAAGTTCTTCTGCTTTTTCGGATTGAAGCTCATAACATTGGACTATATTTGTACAGAGTGTGATACCAATCTGGAAACAAGTGCAATACTTTAGAGAGTACAAGTCCCGCTTGGCAAATCTGGTGAGAGGAAATTTAGTCCAATATAATTGGGGAAGCTATATTTTTAAGCATTGCAGGTTCTAGAAGTGATCCCTCTGTGACGCTGCTGTTACATTGAGCTTTCTCTTCCTTTATCATTAGTTCATTATTTTAGGGATGATATTAATTAACATTTCAAAATTTCTTTTTGTTACTAGATTTGTATTGCAAGGATCTGGTTGTTTTCTCTATACTGCGTTCTTGTTGAATCGGTTGCTATTCTATTTCAACCTCTGTTCTTTATTCCTATTCAAACTGCTTCTCAATTTTAAATGGCTTCAGAAAATTGCATAAACCTTCCCTGGAAACCTATTTTATTTGGAGCGTATCTGCATGAATGATTTTGAAACCATAGATACATCAATAAATACACACTTATAAATGTATAAAAATCTGCATAATCAATCTTTCAGTCTGCCCATTAACTGTAAATAACGGTTGCAATCCTTTAATCTCTATTAAAACAAGTGAGACCTCTATTCAATATCTTCTTTCAATTCCTGCAAACAATAATCTCCATCTGCAATCTGATTGTATCAAATCAAACTGGTGCTTCTCCAACATTCGAAATCCACTCCCTCGAGGTTAAAATACAGTGGATCTAGGGGACCAGGGGAAACCAATTTGAGAACAACATCTGGGTAGTTGCCCAAATCATGGAAGGCAAAGACGAAGGACTAGGAGGGTAGATGTGTGTTCCAATATTAAATAGAAATGTGACAGAACATTCAAAATCTGGATTTGTTCAAGTGATAAATGAAAATGAAAATAAAAAATTCACTGACTTGAGCACAAATAGAGCTTTGAGTGATTGCTTTGGAAAGGGGTGTCCCAGTCAAGTGTTATCTCCAAGTACAAACAAATTGGATGTTATAGGCATACAGTGTGATGACTCCACCAGTGTTTGTCTCGTTCATATGTAGACAACACAATCACACTTTTAAGATAAAGGAACAGAAGAAAAACCGAAAACTTCCAGCTATAATGGACAATTAGTCATTTTCTCCATGACATCCACTCAACATGCAATTCCAATCAACCAAAACGTTAAAGACTATCAGCAAATGCAATGTAAATGGAGATAAAATGCCCCAATTCTGGATCCACCATTAAATCTCATTTGAAGATAGAAAAATGCACCCTGGCAACCATTTGCTCTTGACTCCAACAGAGTGTAATGATAATCCATTGCAGTTGTTCAAACATATATTCAATCTGCAACAATGCAGAGTGTAAAAGCATTGTAGGTAGAAGTAGCTTAGGGTAAACAAGTTACAACAGAAATTCTCAGCTTCTCATGACGCTCCATACACTATGGTTTTAATTTTGCTCAAAAATCAAAATAGTGAATATTAAACTACATGGTAGAAACTAATTTAGTGGAAACTGCCAATCAATGCCACCTACATTTACTCACATAGAACAAGAATACCCATATCATTGATTGTATTGCATTTAGACTGTTGGGTAGCAGCCTCTGTAGTAGTTGGATATAAAGATTTTCTAGTCCACCTTGAAGCACACTTACATGCCATCTTCAACCAAACCCAATAGTAATTATGTAGTGGGTGCTCAGAATAGTTACTTCTTACAGAGTTTTCTTATTTATTCAGAGACTAGGAGTTGATTTATTCAGGGACTAGTGTGCAGTTAATTTGACTTGGATGCAAAAATGTGCATTGAGTCAAGAAAGAATTCAAGTTATTCATTCTCCTTGTGTTTGGGTGTTTTGGATGTTTACCAAGCTTCAAAAAGAATTTTAAACTTTAGATCCAGCCAACAAAAAAAAAAATTAGACACTGCCTCAGACCATCAATGGAACCCCTGCCATTGATTTTTTTAATTTGTAGGCAGACCTTTGAAGTTGGAAATTGACTCTTAATCTTTTGAATTGAACTGACAGAGTCATGATCCGCAGATTCATATCTGATATTTGGTATGGGCCAGGATCCCCTCGAAATAGAACTTGAAGCCCACAATAGAGATCTTTCAAATTGTAATCCCAGATTAGTAAAAATGTATTTTATGACTTTCTGAATCAATTTAGGGAAGTAAATTTGGATATATATATATATATATATAAAGTTACCAGAGGAAGGGTTCCCCCAAAATCCTTGACAACACCTTTCTGTTGATAAGGAAACAACATAATAAATGAAAAACAAAAAAAATACATATCCATTGACTGTAGAACAGGTTGTATTAGCTTTCATAGAGATATAAAATATATATACAACAGAATAATATTGTAGGGATTTTTACTCTGTAAAATAAAATATTAGTGCATTTAACCTCCAATGTTGAAAATTACACAGGCCTCCTAGAAAAAGATGAAGAACATTATATTCTAAAATATAAGATATTTCAAAAAAGAATACTAAGAAAATGAAACAGCAGCTAAATCTAAGTTGTTCAAGACAAACAAAGATATAGAAGAGAGGAAGATAATAGGCATTATCCTCTTTCATCCCAAAGTCTGGTCTTCTTCAGTGAAACAATCACTGCAATGGAACCCCTACGATTCAAAAATAACAGTAAACTAATTTTACACACAAAATGAAAGCTAAGTTGATTGTTTGCCAAAGTTCACCTCTTCAAATAGCTGCTTCCATACGTTTTTACATGATTACCCTATAAGATGAGCATCTCATAGTTTGTGAATTAAGGACTTCCCAGTTATAGAATACTATACAAAAGCTTGTATTCCTGATATGAGTTGTTGTTGTTACAGACTCTGTCCTAAATCTGTAGGGGGGGGCTGTTTACCGATAGCTATGTTGGACTAATTTGTATCATTTGTTTAGCCCTATTTTTGCATTTACAACATTTACAAGGCAAGGTAAACATGAGACGAGAGAAAGAATTCAATAGTTTATGTTGTAACAAAGGCATACCCTTTGCTTCTACCAGTTTTCTTGTCCATAATAAGCTTTCCATGGGTGTTGCATTTCTAGGCCACCTTGAAACACACTTAATTTTAAGTGTTTATTATATTATCATAACTAACAACCAAAAGCCCATTTTAAGTGGATTAATTTTGATACTATTAGTGGATTACTGTAATACTTTTAGTGAAAAACCTAATTTTAGGTAGCTGTAAATTCTGATATACTTAGATATATTTTTTAAATTGTCAATACTTTGAATCAATTATTCTTAGATCTACTTTTTAAAAATTGTCAATAGAGAAAAACAACAACTCTAAGTAGTTTGGTTTTGGATTGTCTCACTTTTGAGCGGCCTCTGCTTCTACATCATTGCTAGCAGGGCACATTTTTGCCAAAGTCTTGCAGTAAGTCACTTGCCCAAACACAACATATTGATAGAACATGCTAAAAACAAAGAAATAGAAATTAGAAGACATTATAGTTCAATCAATATTGTTTTCATATACAAAACTCCAAGAAAGTCTTTTACTATACAGTTTGCATAAAAATTATCCCATTCACAGACCATTGGTTTTATAAACATGTAGATAAACTATGTGGCTATATGTTATCATTTTTGGTTTCTACCATTAACATCAGTCATACAATTAAGGAGCCCCATAATTTGAGGTGTCATAAAACCAAATTCTAACACTCACAACTTCTCCGCAGGCACAAAACTTCAACTACCTTTCACCATCTCAATGGCAACTTTAACTCCAAATGCCGTTCAAGAAATTCTTGCAGGCATGGTTGATCTTGACCCTTCAGTACAGGTCACATCCATAAATGCTATACAACATGGTCAATCAACAAATGTTAAATACCGTATTGAACTCTCTGATGGTGTCCATACCCATCCAACTTTGCTTCTCAGCCAGTTCAACAATCTTGTTGTTGAAGAAGCGATGGCTATTGGGTCTATTGTCCGCCTTACAGAATATACTTCCAAGGTGTTCGAGAAATACACGTACGTCCAAACTTACTCTATTTTTCAATATTGTTGTCATTCATTTATTTAATTTTCCTAAATCATTGACATTGTTCAATTTCAGGGCTATAATTATCAACAATCTTGAAATGGTCTTGAATAAAGCACCACTCATTGGGACTCCAACTCCTCTTCTGCAAGCAACAAGTCATTTTCCACGTACTAGCTCCCACGCCCCATTTGGTTTACAAAAAAATGCAATATCTACTGAAGAACCAGCCATACCTGCTTCTGAATTACTTCCCATCAAATCTTTGACCCCATACTATAAGCGGTGGTCCATTGAGGGTAGAGCAGTAACAAAGAGTCCAATCCATGAGTTCCACAATGCTAACCGAGAAGGAAAAGTTTTTGGTTTCGACCTCATTGACAAAGAAGGCACCGAAATACATGTCACATGCTTCAATGAACTTGTTGATGAGTTCTATAATGTTGTGCAGTCTAATAGTGTATACATTATTTCTAATGGTCGTGTACAAGTTGCTAATAAAAAATTTAGTAGCTCAATGAACCCATTTGAAATTTTCCTACACAAATCATCAACAATTACTCCTTCCCTATGTGTAGAGTCTACTATCCCCATGCAAAGCTTGCATATCATGAGCATAGATTCCCTACTATCACTACCTATTAATTCTATCGTTGATGTTCTAGGCATACTTTTATCTATCTCCCCTGCATCAACCATCCGTAAGAGAGATGGCTCTGAAATAGTAAAATGTACTGCAACAATCACAGACATGTCGTGCTTATCCATTGATGTTACACTTTGGGGCCGTCATTGTGAATTTGAAGGTAAAGAATTAAATACTATGCCACTTCTACCAACCCCTCCAATTATCTTGTTCAAGTCTGCACGTATAACTTCCTGGCGTGGAAAGGCTCTTGATACTATATTTGCAACTACAATTGTCATTAATCCAAAAAAATTAGAAGCATCAACGTTGCATGACTGGTATGCCACTATAGGGAATGAAACACCCTTCCTTTCGCTTTCAATAGATCATCTTTCTTCCAACAAATTTTCAAATCCAATTGACATTGCAACGATCAACAATACAAACTATCCTGTAAAAACAAATGTTTGTGTAAAAGCAAGCATTACAAAAGTCCACTTGGAAAACTTTTACTACCTCTCATGTCCTCTTATGGTGGGCAATAAGAGGTGTAAGAAGAAGGTTGTAGAAAATAACCCCAATAGTTTTCATTGCCCAAAGTGTTCTATTGATCTCTCTAGATGTGATTTTAGCTACATGGTCAAACTGGATATGGATGATGGAACAGGTGCCCTTGTTAAAGTCACTGCATTCGAAGGTCCTGCAAACACCTTGTTTGGCGTATCCGCTGAAAATTTTCAACTACTTCTAGCTGGACCTGATGCTGCTAAAGAGGTGTTGGATCAAGTTCTTGGGCACCAATTTTTCTTTGAAGTGGCCATTACATTGAATTCTTTTGCTGGGAAAGAAATACAAAGCTTTGTAATTACAGCAATAAAGCCTGTTTAAATAACTTTGCATCTACTTGTTACTTTCCACAATTTTGTATACTATCTAGTTATGTTGTACAACTTTTGCTGATGTCAATACCTCCATATATGTATGCCTACAATTACAAGTAAGATGAATAAAATACTTTTTTGATACGACAATGTTATCTTCCAGACATGTTTTGCAATATGATTTTAATTGTACCTCTTACTTTCCACAGTAATGCATACTCTTTGCATATGTTGTACAACTTTCACTGCTATCAATACCACCAATTATGTAACCATGTCTGCATAGAATTTGCACATGTTAGTCAATACATAGAATTAATACTTCAAGCATTCTCCTTGCTCTTTTTGCACACCTAAGTTAATTGTGTTCTTTCTACTTTATCATTAACTAATGCAAAAACAAAATTGCATTCATATGTTCCTCAGCAATCAATACCATGGAAAATCAAGTTCAAAGTATGGAAGCGCAACACTCTCATCGTAATCATCTAAAACGATTATGGTACCATGCAAATAAGGATTCTATTAATAAACAAAGAAGAGAAAAGCTTCATAGTAACCTTGCAAGCTCCTCCACAGTCCCACCTTGTCTTTCCAATAACCCTTCCCCGTTGCAACCACCGACACCTCAAATGCAGTCTACAATTCACCCCAATTCTCCCTCCCAAAACCACCATCCGCTACCACTTGCTTCAAACTATTACGTTGCTAGGAATTCATTCTGTTCAAAGTTGGATAGCCTATCAAACATATCGACATGCCAAATATGCATGGAACGATATCCAGGAATAAATACTAGGCTTTTCAATGGTAGTAGTGCTTGTACAAGATGCATTTCGGAAAAAAATGGCAACCGCTTCTCAAAGTGGAACAACATGGACCCTGGAGAGCAGCCTTCTTGTTTGCAACGCCTTACCCAGATTGAGGAGATGCTTATATCAAGAGTTAGCCCTGTCCTCCAAGTTACTTATGCAAGAGGAGGACAACTAAAATATAGTGGTCACACTATTTGTTTTCCTCAAGATATTACAATAATTGCAAATTACTTGCCACGCCATATACATGACTTGGATATACTCATAGTTAATAAAAGAAATGTTGATTCCCAACTGTACAACTTCTATGTTTGCAGATCACATGTTCATGAGGCTTTGCAATATAAGATCAATAATGACCCCTACTACAAAGATGTCCAATTAGATGAGACCTCTCTCTTATGCTTGCCTATTCCCTCCACTGACATCTCTAACCTTCTCAATACAACAACCTCATCTTCAAACCCCACTGATGTTACCTCCATGGAGACAAATAATACTATCGAAGAACAATTGGATGAGAATGTGCAAGCAACAACATCATTTGTGGCAAACTTGCCCCCTGCACGTACAGAAGTGCAAGAATTACGATCCTTGTTACAGTTAGGAGAAGGACGACCCACTCCTGCTATTGATTGGCCACCAGTTTCTCTTATGCCCCTCAATGAATACACCACAGAAGGATTGTTTGTTATGGCATTCCCAACATTGTTTCCAAAGGGCAGGGCTGCATTCAACCAACAAAGTATGAAAGAAGTCAAGCTACACGAATATGCTCTCCATCTTCTTCGATACCATGATAATAGATTTGGCCAACACCCACGATTTAGATACTTCATTCTTAATATTCTTATGCGTCATCGTAGCCAGGCCACAGCTTCTGTGTTTGTTCAAAAACACTTTGAGAGTAGATTGCCAACAACAATTTTTGACTTGCGCCAAAGACTCAAGGATCTCCCCGATGAACACCTTGCAGACCAAGTCATGCGGTTCGGCTCCAAAATTCGTGGTACCCGCCCCTTCTGGACTGTTCGAAGAGGGGAGCTATCTGACATGGTTATTCAAGTTGGTTGTCCTACTCTATTCTTCACCCTTAGTTCTGCAGATACTAAATGGCCAGACTTACACAATGCCATGCCATCTACCGCACCAACAAATCCTACTGCAGTTGCCCAATGGAGAATCCAAAATATTGTGCAAAACCCACACCTCACTGCACTTTACATGCATCACCGATTTACTGCTTTTCGTGAGGAGGTATTGGAGAAGATTCTTTGCACAAATGACTACTGGTATAGGTAATTACACTCCACCTTTACCATTTATATTTACTTTTTTCGTTCATCATTTGCTTTAAAACATCTACTATGTCCAGGTATGAATGGCAACATCGTGGCTCTGCACATGTCCATGGTTTCCTCTGGCTCAAAGACGCACCTGATATTGCCAAATTGCAATGGAATAATCTTGCTTCAGTACAAAATGCAATCGACTACATTGACAAATATGTCTCTGCTTGGAACCCATCTCCCCACCAAAGCTCAATAGCAACATTTCCAAGATCTACCTTAGACAACCCTTGCTTAATGGACACAAGAATGATTATGTTGTCCAACCCTTCACATGACTACAATGAATTGCTCAATTGCGTGCAACGCCATACACGTTGCACCTTGCAAACATGCTTGCGGAAAAAAGGTGGTATACTTGAATGCCGCTATAAAGCCCCTTGGACCATGCAAGACAATTCAACCCTCTCAAATGACAGTGGGCAGCCAAAGCTCACCCCTGGCCGTAACGATGACCGAATGAATCTACACAACCCCACTATCCTCTCTATTTGGCGTGCAAATGTAGATTGCCAACCCGTTCTCTCAATTGATGCAGTGCTCAAATATATTGCAAAATATGCAGCTAAAGCTGAAACCAAATCTGAAACTTACCATGCAATTCTTTCTCGTATTTCAACATCTTTTGAGCCTGACAAGCCAGCACCAATAGATTTTAGGAAAATGCTTGTTGACAACCTTGTCGATCGTGATATCAGTGCTCAAGAAAGTTGCCACCTTCTCTTAAAACTACCACTCTGCTTGTCTAGTCGAACATTTGTTTCTTTAAATGTCAACTGAAAGAACTATCAACGTGTTCCACTCTCATCCTCATGTACATCCCCACACACAAACTGTATTGATGCATACATGGCTCGCCCTATTACTTTGGAGGCAATGCCATTGATTGAAGTGACCCAAAAGTAGAGTTTCATAACATCCCGTAAAACGAACCAATGGAAAGAGCGTTCCTCTACAGCAATTGTTCGGGTCTCACCCCGCTTCACAAGTATTCCTCCCAAGGATGACCCAAGCTTCCACGACTTTTGTTGGAGTGAACTGGTTCTCTACAAACCTTTTCGTAACATTGCAGTTGACCTTGGTTCTTCACCATCTGAAATTGTGACACAGTGGGAGACACTAGCATGCACTTACCATCCATGGCATGTTCGCCGCATTCAACCAAATCTGGCCTCTAATATAGAACCTGACTCTCCTTCAGACGATGTAACCCCACATCACTATAACCAATCTGAATGGCAAGTCTTGTCAAGTGTTCACCCAGGCCATCCACTCCACCTAGATGCACTTGACATGCTAGGTAATCGTGAGTTAGACCTTAACCATAATTGGAATACTCAATCCATAAATCCAATAGAACTCTCTCAAGCTTCCAACTTCATACAATCCAACCACACAACATATACAGTCCCCCTTCCGCCCTTTGTAAATACCCAGCACGCCCTTTCATTCGAACAACAAAAAACACTGGATTTAGTGTTGTCACACCTATCCTCCACCACTAACCAACCACCACTCAAAATAATAGTTCAAGGGACTGCAGGAACTGGGAAGTCACACCTAATTAAACAAATCAGGTTTGCACTCAATTGTTCTGCTCCAAACGGGCAAACACCACTATTACTTCTTGCACCAACTGGTGTTGCAGCATTCAACATTGGAGCATCGACAATTCATTCTGCACTGCGCATTCCCATCAAAGAATTGGCTCCTTTGCAGGGCCAAGCACTAGCAAGCTTCCAAGAGAGAATGCACTTTGTTCGCTACATTTTAATAGACGAAATGAGCGTCATCGGGCCAAAATTGCTTGAACGAATTGACTATCGCTTACGCGAAGCTTTCCCAGCAAACAACCACTGCCCTTTTGGAGGTCGCTCAATCCTCCTGTTTGGAGACCTTGGCCAACTTCCACCGGTCAAAGACATTCCAATGTACTCTTCTACCTCCTATGGGGGGACACTATGGCAGAGTTTCCAAACTGTTTTTACTTTAAACAAAATTTTTCGCCAAGCCGGAGAGGATCCCACTCAACTTCTATTTCGTAATCTTTTGTGCAATTTAAGAAAGGCTGAACCTACTATTGCTGATTGGCAACTGCTAATGTCAAGATCAAGCTCCACACTAACTCCTACTGAACAAACTGCTTTCTTCTCATCCATACATCTTTATGCAACCAATGAAAAGGTTTCACTCCATAATAAGCGTATGTTGTTGTCTCTAGCACAACCCATTGCCATTGCCACTGCCGAGCAAATAGGGACCTCTTTCAATGCAAACCCAGATGATGAGCAGCTCCAGCCTAAGATTCTACTTTGTGTCAACCAAAAGGTTATGCTATCTTGTAATTTGTGGACTGAAAATGGCCTTGTAAATTAGGCTCTTGGCATAGTAAAAAAAATTGTTTACAAGGAGACCGAAAAACCACCCCAACTCCCCTTCTTTGTTGTTGTTTGTTTCAACAATTACATTGGGCCTACCTGGGACACAAACAATCCCAAAGATGTCCCTATTACCCCGATTAGTCGTGGTGGTCG
>VDFB02329396.1:0-34271 GCA_007258455.2 Sequoia sempervirens | reverse complement strand
AGGAGGCATGACCCACTTTACCACAAGAAAGACAAATAATCAGAGAGTCTTCATAATCAATCTGCTACATGCACTTACCAAATTTAGAAGATAAAGTAATCTTAGTGGGAAGAATATAGTTATTCTCCACTACCACACAAAATCTAACAACCAACAAACGCTTAATTGATTTGGTAACCTTATCCGTAGTACAACATTGACCAAAGGAATTAGCAATACACATGAAAATCTGTTCAGTCCAAAACTCCAAAGGTAGCCCTGAAAAACAAACCCAAATAGGAAACTTAAAAGTATCTATCAATGGGTTGAAACCAAGGAACCACATTTGGAGACAAAGTCCATTCGAGCCAAGAAACTAGGGGCCCCTCATGAAGGACCCTAGAACAATATTCAATGTAGGGAAAATAAAATAGAAAGAAGCTATTACACAACACAATAACCTCAACTCTAATCTTCCAAACCCGAAGAGCCCAACTTCTAACAACGTGGAAATTAGGACAATTGCCACAAAATCTCCCAACCAACGAGGTCTTGAGCCAATCCAAAGACTTGGCTATAACATTACAATCAACCTCAAACTGTTGGTTAGAAAAATCACATACCTCAACGTAAAAATCCTCAGATGTAGGGGCAGTAACAGTAGATGAAGCAGAAGCAGTCTTGCACAAACTCTCAACCGCACAATGTAACCCATCAGAGGGAGGCTCAAAAATTGAAGGGGTCAAGGGAGAACCAACAAGAGCTCCAAAAAGAGGAGGAGAAATAGCATCCCCCTCTTCAACAGTGGGGGGAAGAAATCCCTTTTTAAGGCCCATCTTAGGTTTGGGAGTAGGAACAACAACCATAGGTGAAGGGAAAGAAGCCCCAGGAGAAACAACTACCTCACTTATAGGAGAAGTAACTGCTTTCCCTAGAGCACCAAAATCATCACAGACCAAGCCTTCGTTCTTCTGCAAACTACAAGCAACTTCCCCACTCAGATAAGGGGAAACATGAGCAACATGAGTGGAAACATCTTCCACTCCATAAATGTTTTGCAACAAACAATCTTGAAGAATAGGAGCATTCTGAGTAAGGAAACCATTATGTAACCCAGAAAAAGGAGAAGAATCCTCCACATTTTTTCCAAACTCCTCACACCCCCACGACTTCCTACGAGCTTCTAAGAGAATATCAAGTAGGAACTCCTCTTCCTCATTAGGAAGATCATACTTAGACCCAATATCCAAGCCAGATCCGTCATAGGAAAAAGGGGAAAAAATTTCATCTAGGGTTCATAGATCCTCATCTGAAACATCCGCATTTTCCATCTCCTAGCCCTCATGAGCTTGGAAACCCACCTCTTCAGCTTCCACATCAGAGCCATCAAAGCTTGCAACCAAATCTTCATTACCAAAAACAAAGTTTCCCAAATCCTTAGAAGCAGCAACCTCCATAGCAATGAGACATTTACTTCCAACAAACCCACTGGAAGAGCCAACCAAGGAATGAGAGAACACATTTCCTCCCACAAGGACCTCTGCTCCAACACCAACACTAACCTCTTCAACCTCCACGTCACCATCGACATCTCCTTCCTCTGCATGTCTGCAACACAAGCCTCAAAAAAGTCCTGATGCTGCTTCCTACCTAACTTCCATGTAACACTCTTTCTCTTCCTCGCAGCTACGCCCGTACCAAAAGAATGAATTCCCTTTGATTTTTTCTTCTACGCTACATATGTGCACTCCATCTGCTTCGTCCACTCCATTGCTAAGATAAGCAATTTTCTATTCTGGTGCTTGTCTTTGTTTGTTTGTCAATTTTGCTCACTTTGTTGATGAAAATCTAACAATTTATTGTGACCATATTTAATTACATTTGAGCCAATTTACAAATAAATACACCACTATTTTGAAAATATTTTTTGTAAAAATTAAACTAATTTAATCTAACAAATTAGAAATAATCTATCCTAGATCAAAATTTGATGCCAAATGCAACAAAATAAGAACAATTAAATAACTAAATTAAATTAAAATAATTATTCTATGCTATCACTTATCTCTTTGATACACATGGAATAAAATATAATTATAGCTTAAATACAATACTCATCTCAAATGAATGATTAACACTTATCTTTTAATATTGCAATCTTAAAAAAATATTACCACTTTTCTAAAAATAAATTTAGACTAAAATTTATTGAGGCTATTACTTATTCATGAAAACCAACCATTGTTGGAACCACATTCTTCTTTTATCTCCTATCATTGATCAAAATAATACAAGGCTAGTGTAATTTGCATACAAAGAATTTATTACTTGTGGTAGTCCAAGCCTTATTCTCATTTTATAGCTTAATAAGATAATTTACTTATTGTATAATCGAGACATTGCTTCTACTATCCATGTGATTCTACAAATGCCTTTCATGTGTAGTTCTATTAAATTATTGATTTCTTCCTATTAACTTATTATTATTCACGTAGGTGAGTACTTCCAAAATAATCGAAAAAAACCTTGTGTCCCTTTATGCTTAATGCGATTGATAACTATAACATTAAATAATATAACATTTATTAAAAAGAATTAAAATATGACATGAGCCATTCCTCTCATCCTCTTCACTAGACCAAACAATCAATAATTATTTTTGGTTTGTTGATGCTAACTTCAAATCCATTTATTCAATAAAATTAAAATATGACATGAACCATTCCTCCCATCCTCTTCACTAGACCAAACAATTAGTAACTATTTTTGGTTTGTTGATGCTAACTCCAAATCCCCCATCTAGCATAACCTTTGTTTTTTTAATAAAGTTAGTCATCCCATTTTTTTAATTACACCGACTTATCAATTTTATTGCTAAGCAATACATGATCCACTTTATCATCTTTGAGGATTGGGTCTAGAAATAGTGGAGCTATATTCTTTAAATATTACTCTAGAATGGCATTGATTTCTTGTTTTCATTAGGACATATAAATTACAAGAAATAAATCTCATGCACTTTCTTTTTGAAATCAATTTTTAGTGAGTAAGTGTAAGAATTTGGGTCAACTTTTAGGTCAAAAGTGGAAGCCTTTTTCATAAAAATCAATTTTTTTCATAATTGAAGTTAAAAATTAAAACACTTAAACAAAATTTTAACGTGGTTCAAAAATATGAAATGTAGGATTTTATATCTAGTTTTCAAATATGTAGTTTATTCTAATACCTAGATGATGGAAGTTAGTTTTTTTTTTATTTACAAAAGTGGCCTTTTAAAAGTCTTGTATTTTGAGCCAAAACATGCACATGAACGACCAACATATTTTGACCTAAATAAAATTAATTTTCTAATTCCCTTTTAGAGAAAATGTGTATTATGGTGAAGTTTGATCAAGATATTTTCATAAATATTTTTTAAAAATTTTAATTAAATTTTTATTGGCCCTAATTGCTACTTTTAAGAATCCCTCATGTACAACCAACATAATTTGAACTAAACTAATCATAAAAAGATTATTAATATTTTAATTGTGTAGAGAATGATGTCTTGATTGGTCACATATAATTTTTTTCAAAAAAAATAAAAAATTAAAAGGTATTAAAAAATACTAATACATGGCATACAAAGTTTATGAACCACTTTCCTAAAAGAATAATTAATACATAGAAAAATATGTCCAATCATAAAAAAATACATATTTGAAATCTACACATCATCACCTATATAATGGATTTCAATTTCCTTAAAAAATTCTTTAAAGAAAGTCAACATTCATCTTGCTAAAGTCAAGTTTTATCTTGTTGTTTTCATGGTATTGTAATTGTAGGTTGAAGATTGAAGGTTGGGTTTGCAAGCCTAAAACAAAAGAAAAACCATGGGTTTAAAATTTCAAATTTTATGAAACATGTATTCATCTAAAATGGAATAGGTATATGATGTAAATAGAAATAGGTACCCATTTTTTATGAAATGGGTACTCATTCCTATTAGGATTTTTTCTACTCGCAACATTTCCACTAAAAGTGGACTTATTATCTTGCTTTTACCTTAGTTTATCCATGAAAGAGGTTGTTTCATACAACAAATTACTCACTTCAAATGTTTTGATATTTTTTTTGTCCCAATATCATACTTGGCATTCTTATAAAAAAATTCATATAGTACTCCTAAGGATTCCATCACATTGATTCCAAGTAGTTGTGATTGAAGATTTGTCCCTTTGATTTATCACTACTAACATATTCATGACACTTCAAAAAATTATCAAGCATTATAATATTAATTTATATCCTTTCTATTTGTAATCGTTTCTTCTATATTCTCTTCATACTTATTATCTTTATTTAGGGTTTCTCTCTCCTTCTCTTTTGACTTTCTCAATAGGTCTTCAAAATATTCACCTCTAGTTGTGAAAAATTAATTTCCTATGATGTTATTGTGGGTTGTATTAGTGTTTTAGTCTCCATCATATGGATTTAAGCTTCAAGATTGATTTTGAGAAATTTTGTTTCCTTCAAAGCTATTTATAGGTATATGTTTTCATATAGTTTCTAGTCATAATCAACTTGAATCTTTTTAGTTGTGGCTTCACTAAACTAGGAAATATGGATTACCAATGAAGATGATTCCAATATTGAAATATCTCCAACCCTCTTCACAATAATTTGACCTACTATCCCTTATGGATCATAATCAATTTGGGGCTTGTCATGTTTTTGGGTCATAGTCCATATTTTCAAAGTTTAAAACTTTGGGTTATACTCTGATACAAAAAAAAAAATTCTTCATCCATATTGTTAAACACACCATCCTTGAAGAGGGTTAGAAAAGATTGAAGGTAAATAAAGGAAGATAAAAGAAAAACAAAGCATAATACCTTCACCTAGAATCTTTGCTTCTCTCCTTGATGAGTGGAAATGGGTTGCACCCTTATTCCATTTGATTTACTCTTGATGTTGATATGTGGATTGCTCAATATTCTAGCATAACCTTGATATGATTTGATAGAAGAGTGATAAAGATGATAGCATGCAGGTATGATCTTCTCAAGATTGGATTTATTAGCTGAAAATGAAGGAATAGAGCCTCTAGATATAGAGTCTTGAAGAGGCAAAATCAATGGCTAGAAATGATTGATGTTGGATGGCTAATATTGAAGGAGGATTAGGGTTTGGATCAATAATACAATCACATGATAAGTGTCAAATGATAGATAGTATCTAGGTTTAGAATAGGGATATGAAAAAAATCCTTATGGCAATGGCTAGGATTAAGTGGTTAAATGAGATGAACAGATAAGATTAAAAGATAGTTTGACTTTTGGGTAAGTGTCTAGGTTCAATGAGTCTAGGCAAGAAGTTAGTTATACATGTGAAGGGGACATTTGTCACATGAGGAAAAAATAGATTATGATCCATGTGAGAAAGATGGAGGGATAGGATTAGATGGACAAGGATAGAGGATAACAGGTAATTAATTGAATAAATAAATTATTTATTTAATTAATGGGATCATGATAGGATACTAGTTAAATAAATAGTAAATACTTAATTAAAGGATTGTGACAATGGTTATTAATTAAATAAATGATAAGTATTTATTTAATTAAGGGATTAGGATAACGGTGGGAAATTATGGGAATAATTAAATAAATATTAAATATTTATTTAATTAATGGCTTAGAATAGGCTAAAGTTAGGTGTGGTTGGGTAAGGTCATATTTTAGGTGTCTACATTTTGCCCCTCTTTGATATGACATCATGAAGTGGTGTTGTAGCAAAGAAGTTTAAAACATAGTGGATAGAAGAGGATAAGGGTCAAAGAAAATGCCCCAGTCAATGAGAGGATGAGAAAGAATGAAGAAGGAAAAATTCATGATTAGGTGATGGGATGCCCCCTTGAGAGGACATGTAGGTTAAGAGAACAAAAGTTTGCTCTTGAAATGGAAGGGATCGATGAGGGATTAGGATCAAGAAGTAGATGAAATGGAAGATGAAAGAGGATGAAGAATATCAAAAGGAAATGGAATTTGATGATGATGGATATATTATGCTAAAATGTATTGAGCAATCCTAAAATTTGATATAATAAAGGTAAGTATGCACCAAGGTATGAAAAACCAGGGTGACAAGGTAAACTTTGAATAGGATTGAAAGTCAAACAATGAAAATCATGAAAAACAAGATGATGCCCTATTATACACCAATTATGACACACCAAGATATAGATGGATCAAGGTGGTCATAAGTAGGTGTAGTCATGGGTTAAAATATAAATGATCAAAAGATAAATCAAAACAAAAGAATCACTACAAACATGTCATGCAACCAATATATCTCTTACCAAAGATCAGATGATGATGATGATGATAATGATTGGGTGCTTGTGATTAGGCTTGGATAATCACCTATGAAAAGATTTGATAAGGACGAGTTTCTTGGGATTGGGCTTGGATAATCACCTAAGCAAGGCTTTGATAAGATGATGTTGGATTGATTGATTGGAAAAAGAATAAGATGACTGATTAATGTTCAACAACGAGGCTTATGATATTATTTCGATTAAGGACTAAGGTCTTGGATACAATGATTGGATTAATTGAATTTCAATTATGAGGAGCTCAAGATTTGACTCTTTTTTATTTGTTTGAATTTGGGAAATTTGGGATGGAAGGATGATAAATTTATTTATGATGTGTAAGATGGAATGGATGGGTTGGTGGTAGATTTATTATGGATGAAGATGGGGGAATTCAAATGCATGAGACTTGAAGTCCAAAGTGAGAGGAAACTAAGGATCGACAAGGTCAATCCTTGGCATAATGTAGATGTAACTTCCGCATATAACACATGGGAAATCATGAGGAAGGGTGGGTGATAATGGATGGAGAAGGGATGATGCTTGATCAAGGATCAAAGACAATCCATGATAGGTTTATTATGGATGTATGGATGAAGATGGTAGTTTATTATGATATGGAAGGATGGAAATGATAGCAGATGGGGTGGTCTCTTGGGAGATGGTGGATAAGAGACTACTACACATGGCGCCTGTTTCCAGGTTTTCACCATGGTACTTATCCAAGGCGACACCAAAGTGGTTTTCACCTTTGGATGGATTATTTCTCTTTACCATTTTTTGATTTTTTTGATTTTTTGATTTTTGTTTTTTTGGATTTTTTCAATAATTGAGACTTGATGATGCTGCAATCATGGTGGATGCTCTTCAATATATGGGTGATGAAGCATGATAGTTAGATATGGATGGTGTAATATGGATGATGGAAAATTATTTATTCAACAGATAGATGGAGCTAAGATGTAATCATTAATGTGTGCACTATGTGGGTTGTCATGCTTCACATGAAAAGGAGTTTGGGAAACCTTTGGATTAAAGCACGTGAAGGGGTCATCATTAAAGGTCCATTAAGATACATCACCAAGGGGGATAGAGTGATATGATGGGAGTGTGGATATGGGTAGATTTGGTAAACTGTAATATGGTTTATGCGAGGGTGAGGAGGATGATGACTTAGGATCAACAAGCTCATTCATTGGTATTTTCTTTGATAGATGCCCCCAATTATTTTGGGTGAAGGGGCATGATTGGAGATTCATTTTTTCTTCCTTTTATTTTATTTTTGATTTTTGATTTTTCCAATAGCTTTTGATTTTTAGTTTGACTAAAGGATTTTTCTTTTATTTTGATTTTGGATCTCCATTTGATAAAGGCTTTTTTTATTTTTGACTTTTGATTAATAGCCTTTTTATGTTTAAATGACACTTGTTGATCCAAGTCTAAGAGATGGATGAAAGTGGACGAAATGGATGTGTTGGATGAGATGGTAAGGATGTGTGATTCATGGAAGAGATTAGTGATTCCTTCAATGAATTCTTTGTGACTATCCTTTTTGGCATCAATGAATTCTTTGTGACTATCCTTTTTGACACTATTAATTTCAAAGGAAGCTTGCATGCCCTTAATGAGTTTGTAAGAAGGATGAGTAGTGGCAATGTTAGGATATGCATACCCCAACCCAAGATGTTTGATGTGGAAGGATTGTTTCTCATGAGGTGGGGTGGAAGGGATAGGATCTTGGATGTCCTCAATATGATCACGATCAAATAGTGGATTATCATATATATTTATGATCAAACATAATATTATCGTAGAAATCAAAAGATAGGGATGAAGTGGATGGTGGTAAGGCGAGTTTGATGTGGAAGGCATGTAGCTCATATTCTCCAATACCAAGGTCCTTTATCTTAGCCTTGATCTCCGAGGGAGTGCGAGAGGTGGGTTATGATGAAGGATCAATGTATGAAGATGGTGATGTAGTGTTGGTAGGGAAATGTTGTGAAAGGCCATGACTACTTTGTAAGAATTTGCAATATTGGAATAGATTAGGATCAACATATATACATTCACTTTAGTTCCATTGCAAGGGAATTTGTGTGTTAATGGAATGTAGATGAAACAACTTGCATGGCATGGATCCATGGTCGACCAAGGAGGATGTTGTAGGGGAGATCAAGGTCTAATATTTGGAAAGTAGTTTCAATAGTTGTAGGTCTAACTTGGATGAGTAGCTTGATAGAGCCTTTAGGTTCACTCTCAGCTTCATCATATGATTTTATAGTAATTTTAGTTTGGGGATTGACAAATGACAACATCATCATAATATCCTAGTTGCTTTATTAAACTTAGGCTGAAAATATTAAGTCTCGATCCACCATCGACAAGGACTCATTTGATTATGGTTTTATGGATGTGGGCTTGAATGTTGAGCGAATGATAATGAGATGGATCGATGGAAGGCATGTATTTAGTGGAGAAGGTGAGGGCTTGTGGAGATGATAAGTGTCCTATCATGGCTTGAAAGTGAACAAAGTAAATTTCATTAGGGACATGGGTTTCACGGAGGTATTTTTCAAGAAGGTCCTTGTGGATAGGAGATGTTTGTAGTTGCTCTAGGATAGATATTTGTGTTGGAATTTTTTTCAAATGGTCAAGGATAATATATTGATTTGTATGTGGAGAGGAGGATGAAGCTCCTTGGATAGTGATTGACCATGTTGGGTAGTGATGACATAATTAGACACTTTGATATTTATGGTAGTTACTTAGGAAGGACTTTGTTTGATGTAGCCAATGATGGAATTAGATGAGATAATGTTGTTTTATGTATAATGTACTACGTTGTATGATGCAAAATTTTTACCATCATTATGATGAGGAAAAGGCTACTTGTATATACCCAAGTTTTCATTAGGGGATGCATGACCTTCGATAGTGATATCTCCTCGATCAATAAGATCTTGGATGGAATTTTCAAGTTTCATGCATGAGGAGGTTTTATGTCCATGAACCCTATGGTAGTCACAAAATTTATGTTCCTTGTACCAAGAGGGTTTAGGAACATCAAAACCAGGGGTTTGATGGTTGGATTATGTTGGCTTAGATGACCATTTTCAAGATAGTTTCGATTGGTTCACCCAAGGGGATATACTCACGTCTAGTATGTCTTCTAGGTTGACCTTTATGGATAACCACGTGTTTTTAGGGAGCTATATTGTTATGAGATGATGATGGTGGAGGTATTTGGATATTTTGAACATGTTTTGAATCAGCCAAACCATCATTGACCATATTTTTTTATTCCAAAAATGAGATTTGTCACTATATTGGATGTTATTATCTTCACCTTCTTCATTTATCTTGATTAGGCCTTTAGATATAAGGTATTTTTCATTAGTTATTCATTTTTCTATGATCTCATCAAAGGAGTGGGAATATTGCATGTGAAGGTGGAAGCCCAATTCAGTCTTTAAGTTTCGAAAAAGATTGCACGACAAGTTATTTTTTAGGTATAAGCCATGCAAAGTGACTATCAAGATGTCTCCATCATTGCAAGAATGAGGCAAAGGGTTCACCAGTATTTTGTTTAGTATTACAAAGATCCATCATGGTGATATCATTTTCTATGTTGTAGGAAAAGTGAGTGACAAATTTATTGGCTATCTCAAAAAATGTTGTGATTATCTCATGGGGAGATGAGTGAACCAATCAAGGGCTTGTCCTCCCAAGATTCTAGGGAAGAGACTCAAGAGGTAAGTATTAAGATAAGAAACCTCTTGGCATAAAATATATAATTCTTTTAGATGTTCCCTAGGATCTCCCTTTCCCTTATATAAGTGTCAAGCTTAGGCATTTCAAATTTTTGGGGAAAATGGATCATGGTGATGGACTTGTCAAAACAATAATGACATAATTATTGAAAGGCATAGGGTTTCTTATGATGTGCTAGTTGAAGTCCTTTAAGGGTATCCTTTATTTTTTTCATGTCTTGGGCCAAAGTACTTGCGAAATTGGAAGGAGGTGATTGATAGTTGGATATGGGAGGTTGTGAAGATGATATGTGTTGGTATTGATAAGAGGATGAAATGGGATTGGAATATCGGAGATGTTGATGAGTAGATGAAGTGGGGTTGGAAGATTTGAGGTATTGATAAGAAGATGAGATGGGGTTAGAAGAAACTGGATTTGAGGTTTAAAGATGATATGATGTGTTAGGATGGATGGATGTGGAGACATGAGGAGAAGGGATGGAATGTTCAGGTTGTGGTATGTGAGATGATATGTTTTGGGTGTGAGAGGGGATCTTGATATGTAAATGGGATGTAGAATTTAGGGTTTGAGATGAAGTAGGGGAGAGTAGAAGAAGATGGGAAAGATGAAGGATCATGAGGATTAGAAGAAGATGGAAGATATGTAGGATTATGATGGATAGAAGGTGGGAGTGTAGAAGAAGGTTGTTGGATGATTTGAGATGTATCAAAAATCATGGGGTAATTTGGCTCTTATATTTGCAAGCATAAGGATATATTGATCGGGGTGCTTCATGATATATCTATGCATCAAGTCCATGGCTTGGGTATCTTGAGAAAATTCCTCTAATGATGTTTGAGAGTCTTGGTCACTTGAATCATGATCATGTATTATGTAATATGAAAATAGATTCTCCATGGGGATTTGGTGAACTACCTCCTTAAAAGTTGTATCATGGGATGATGAGGGGAACTCTTGAGAGGCTATATTTTTCTTTATTTCTTGGGACCTTGTGATAGGCATCCAAGAGAGACCTAGAAATGATGGGATGAGATGAAGACGATTAGTGATGATGGGATAGACCTTGGATATGACTGGAATGACAATAGATGAAAAGGCGCTAATGATGCAATAGTGCTACAAGACCAATAGTATCTTAAGCTAACTAGATCCTTGATTGATAATTATGGGGTTTTCTTACACTAGACTTTGATAATCACCTAGGCAAGGCTTAGATTTTTCTCACTCAAACTTAGATAATCACTTGAGAAAGGCTTGGATAAAATATGGCTTTGTTTACCTAAGCTTGGATAATTGCTTAAGCAAGGATTTGACATGCTTAATTGGGCTTGGATGATCACCTAAGAAAGGATTTGTATGGGGATTTTGATATCAAGGATTAGGATCTATATAGACTTTGACAAGATTGATATTGATAGGATATGATATGCATTATGATTGGATCAAAGATGATATGGATTTGATTGGATGACAGGATTAGGATTGGATAGGAGGATGAATGGTGATGATATCAACGATGAAGATATAATGATAGGTGATAGGACCAAGGTCTAAGGATGATGGCTGTGATGAATAGGTTATGGTAATGGATGAAAAGGATAATATGAGGGAAAGATGATGGATTTTTTATTGTGATGACACTTTCAAATTTTGCAAAATCTAGAGTGCTCATATTAAAACCCTAAGGAATTTTACCTAAAAATCTTTGTTACCCTGTTGTAGGGTTTTATATGAGGTTTAGGGTTTTTTTTGTTATAGTTGCTTGGTGTTCTATTCTATTGTTTACTGGTATTGCCTATTCTCGGTCACAAATTACTTTTTTTCATGTTCGTTAAATGTCATCATGTGACTGGCCCTTCTCGTGTCTAGGTCTAAATTGCCTGACTTTTACATCCTTTATATTGCGTGATTCAGAAGTCTTGAGCCTACTATTCTCATGTCATCTAGGTAGATAAGTCCCCTCTTTTAGAACAACTAATGAGCATGTGCTTAAAAATTTCACACTTACGTCCCAATGGTCCTCATAGTTGTAGCGCTCATTCTAATTTATTCATTGGTTCACACCTTGAATTAGCGACGAGCGATGGATTGATGTTTTTCCTTTGATATCACTCATCGCTAATGGATTTTGAGCCTTCAAATTTGTATTAGCAATGAGCGATGCCCTAGTCTTATGATCTTATCGCTCATTGCAAATCGTTAGTGAAAAGATAAAATTGAATTAGCGATGAGCGATATGATGTGATTTCATGTATATCGCTTGATCACGGATATATTTTGAATGTAAAGTCTCACATCAGTGATACACGATGGACCTTATAAATGTTGAAAATATTCTCATCACTAATTACTTGCAAAATATATGAGGAGAATTAGCGATGAACAAAGGCCTTATGTAATAACTTCATCGCTCATCACAAATTTGTTTCAGAACTTGAGTTCTGAAATAGCAATAAGCGATGGATGTCCTCTAAAGGGTTTTTCTTTCACTAATGTGATATGATCCTATGAGTGATGTCTTTTGTGCCATTTGTTTTATGCAGGTTGTACGTGTCTAAATATGATGCCTCCACAACATCTCTCATTGCAGATAGAAGCCTCGGTGCAAGGTTTGAATTAGTGATGTGCGATGGAAGGATGAATGTGACCAAAGGTCAGGCCGTAAAACCAAGGGCTAAAGATCATCGCCAGGATGTTTACATCACTGATGGAGCCGGGAAAAGATGAAGTAGATCGGCGACAAGTGATGACCATTAATGAAAAGGGCAACGTGGCATGATCCTGGGGATTCCGCATAAAGCAAAAAGGAAAGCAGCGAGAGGACTGGAGAACCGTTGATAAATTTTTAAAGTGAGATGATCCGATGGACTAAAAATCATCACATAAATAACTTCATCGCTAAATTGTACCCTAAATTTTGGGGAGGATCAGAGATGAAGTGTATAAAGAAAGTTTCTCTCTAAGAAACTGGTCCTATGTACTTCGCCGATATTAATGAAAAAAATGAATTAGGTTGGCGATACATGCTAATTGTCAAATCAGCTATGATTAATCAAGGTTAAAAAAGAACGTGGCATCATTTGAGATAGCCTCGTTGTTTTTAGGGAGCAAGTTGATAATGGTCGAAAAACAATGCTCATGGCCACCTTAGATGAAGTTTTAATTGCTCTAAGATGAATGACCCAAATTCAGAGCCAAGCTAATAAGTTACCAATTCGCTCGCGTAAGGAGTTTTCAAGTCATTAATTCTGCATGCTCGAATTTTCTATTTAATGTAGGTTGATTGTTGTTTATTCACACTATTTGTTCAGTCTACAGAAGAAGTAAGGCGTGTGTAGTAAAGGAGATTGAAAGGGATGTAATATTTCCTAAGCAGAGTTTCAGTGTTTTCATCCTGAGAAAATTGGTATGAAATTAGGTTCTCTGGTCTATTTAAGATTTTTGTTGCTTGAGTTATCTACAATTATTGGGATTGGGGTGCTTCTCTTGTGGGTATTGAGTAAAAAATATTTTAATTATCACTCTACTAGCTTTAGAGAAAATGGGAAAGGCTGGTGCAACAATTCCACCTGTTAGGAGGTCTAGTCGGCTAAGTGTGTTTGAGTGTCGTGAAGACATAGTTGAGCAGGAAGCCATGGATTCTCCTGAGATTTCAAAGGGTAAAAGGAGGGATAGGGGCCATAAGAAGAAGTCAATTATGCAGAGTACTTACTGCTTGAGGAATAGGACCCTTCCAGGTGAAGTGGTCGAGTGTAAAGGCAAGGAACTGGCACTGCTAGTGAAGAAGGCTAGGAAAAAGGAGAAGAGCCATAGGGCCTGCCTAGGTAAACACAACTCTCCTATCATGCTTTCAAACTCTCCGTCAGATGTTGAAGTTGATATCGACTCAGACTATGTCTAGTACCTTCATTCCCTAGTGCCATATAGGAGCTCTAATGATGATGTACTAGTAGTCCCTCCAATTGCATCGAGGACAAGGAGTAGTCGAGCATTTTCAGATGCCGATGACTCTAAAGAGGGTCACCTCCTATTTTTAGTTTTTGATGACACCATGGTCTTCGCATAGGAGGTATTTTTTTTCATATGTCTGTGGTTTGTCTGTTGTTTTCTCATGTTGATGTGGAAGGTCTTCAAGAAGATATGAATGGAATATTTTTTGTTCTAGACAATGAATGATGTGACAACGACAACTAATATCCTGAACATGTTTTTTTCCTTTTTTCCTCCCATGTTCACAAATGATTGCTTATGAAACCACGTGGGAGTTCTTCAAGGAGTCAGTTAGAATTAGGTTTTTGAAATGAACTCAAATGAAAGTGAAATTGTAATTTAGTCGGGTGCTTGTTGCTCCCCTATTTATATAAAGGGGATTTCATGGCTGAAAAAGAGGGAGTTCAAAATTTTGAGTCTAGACATGGTCACAGTAAATGCTACGCTCTAAAAGTAGAATAGAATATAGAAGGACATTGTAGTAAGTATACTAGAAGTAAGTTTAAGATGAAAATTATATTGTATACAAATCTTAAATATGGTTTTACAAGGAAATATCCAAAATAAAGAAGAATTATAGTTTCAAAATGTTGCTCTCCTATGTGTTTTCTTTCAAGCTATGAATGAAGTTGTTAATGACAGTTTCATTTATCTTTTTGTCATTTGCACAGAAATGGGTGAATTTGTTTTATGCTTTAGTTCAATGAACTGATTAAACACTAAAATGAGCTCATTAGTTTGTGAGAAAAGGATATAGGATTCAGTAAGGAAGTGATATTTTGTAGACACAGTGAGTTAAATGTTACAAAGTAACATTCTAATGGTCCATTTATTTCTGAAATTCAATCAAAATTGTACTACCGATTGATTAGCAGTTGTGACTCTTTCTCCCTTAAATAAAGCACTAATTGTTTTATTAGTTTATCTTATAGTAGATTGAGCCAATATTGAATTGGGCCTAGGATTCAAGATGAAAAAATGACTCACAAAATACTTTAAACTACATTGTCCCAATTCTAAGTATGAAAGCGCACTCCTTGAAATAAGTAACACTTCTATCTGAGGTTTTTCGAGCCTTTGATAAGGTGATTTTCATTAAATAGTGCATCTGTGTGAAGAAATACTCTTGAACAAGTTTGAAATAGTATGAGTATGCATGGTATTACCCTCCCTAGGTCTCATAGAGCCTGAAGAGAAGAAGTAAAGTATTAATTACTCTACTTAGGTGTTGGCCAATCCTCAACCTAGCTGATAATTGGGTTGTGGCAAGCTCATAGGTTAGGATTGATATTAAGTTTGGTTCTAAAAAAATAACCAACAAAAATGACAACTCCGCTAGGGAATTTACTCAAGAATTTGGTTACAGATTGTCTTATCAGAGAGTCACTCACATCTTGAACTATTATTTGTAATTGGAGGTTAAAAATTATTTACTTATATTTTCCCATCTGAGTCACCAATAGAAATGGTGACTCCACTGGGGATGCCTTTGCATCTTTGATGCAAATGTGTCGAAGACCACTTGAAAAGAGTCAGAACAAAATGAACATTTGGTTTAAATGTTGAAGAAGTTTCAGATCTATAGAGGTTTATAGTAGCCCTAAGGTGACTCTGCTAGGAGAACTCAAATAAAGATATTCTTGCTTCAAAGGTTTTCCTCTTGTTGAAGAGGCGGTGACTACATATGGAGGGTTGTTGTTTGTTATTTGTAACTTGAAAGTGCTCTATTCAAAGTTACAACAACTGGAGGTGTGAAGGTACATAGTTCTCTGCATATTTTCATTTATTGAACTTGTCGTATTGATTGCAATTGTTGTTCCCCTTAAAGTTTTATTCACAAACTAGAAAATATGGATGGTTAGAATGAAGTTGTATATCTTAAGGATTACTATATATTTGCAACCATCTTAATAATTCTTCATATTGGCATAGTTGTGATTGTGCACCATTAGTTAAAACTAGATTTGCATACATCCATGGATTATAAAAGAGAAATAACCACGCCATTAGAAACTTGGATGCATATTGTCAAAAAGCTTCGTAAGTCTGAAAATCCTCAGAAAGTTGATATCAAAAGGTGCATGAACCCAAGTGTAGGATAAGGTCGAAATGGAAATCTGTATTTAAAAGGGGAGTTATAGAGTTGAATAAAAGGCACTTGATGGCTATGCAAGCCCAGTTAAGAGATAATCATGCTAGGTCTAATAGTAAAATTGTTGCACCTATTGTCAATTCTTTTGACTCATTATATGACCAACTAGACTTGTCATGGATTGATTATAAGGTTAAAAGTATGCCATCTCGGGTCTATAAGTAGATGCCTAGATTTAATAGATACAATGTGTGTGAGGGAGATGCACATGTCCAAAGTTTCTATAATTTCATGGTGAAACATTCATTTGGAGATCAAGATATGTGGATGAGATTTTTTGTCAGATCTCTTGAAGCTAGAGCTAGAGATTGGTACTTAAGTTTTCCTGAGAAATCCTTTTCCTGCTGGGATAAAATAGTGGATGCTTATAGAGAAGAATTTGCAAAAGAACCTTCTAATCTTGTCACAAAGTTAAAACAACTTAAGAAACAAGATGAAGAGTCAAGTATTGCTTTCAGTCATAGATTTGTTGTTGCTCTTTCATTAATCCCTAAAATTTTTAGACCTAGTACATCAGATTGCATTCATTTGTATTTTGAAGCTTTTGAGGAGGGATCTAGTGCACTGTTGAAAGATTTTAAAATTTAGAATATGCAAATAGCTTACACATGTTTAGATAATATGGAAAAGATAAGGAATGAATATGTGCAAAGTTTGTTGTCTTCAGTTGTGGATAAACATGTTGATGAAAATAGAAATTGTGTGGATACAAATGATCAAATATCCCCAATTTTAGATACAAACAAGTGCATGTCTGAGAAGGAAGAAGTTAAGAGTGTTGCAATGTTAACCACTCATGCTCATAATAGTGAAAATGCTTCTCTTTACTTCCAAGAGGATATAAATGATCAATTCAATGATGAAATCCAGTCTATGAATTTTCTAGATTTTGATAGTGGCAATATCTTGGTATGTCTTGACTTAAAACTTGGTAAGGCATGTTTTTCTACTAGATGTCAAGAGAGAGAAGTGGTTGAAAGAATGGATCAGAATTGTGGTCTATTAAATAGTGAACAAATTTAAAATTTGTTAACCATTGAATATCAGAAATGTGCACATATGAATAACCCTCAGTTATTGTGTAATGTTCATATTGATTTTGACAGTGATGATAGTCTTTATTATGAAAGATATGAAACATGGGTATATGATGTTCCTTCTAGTTATGAACGAGTTGGTCAACATGATGGTAATATGGATCAAGAAAGGCAACCCTTTGATTGTAATGATGTATTATATGATGAGCATGAAAGTATGCAGACTGATGCAAGTTCAAAAACTTGTGTTGATGAGTTAAGAACAACAAATAACCATGAAGCTTATAAGTAAGATTTTGAGAATTTTAATGTAGATTTGGATAAGTATCTATTTCCTGATTTTGATGAGCCTAGCTATGAATTCTTTTATATGGATATAAGGGATGATTTAAAATAAAAAAATAGATTATCTTTTGGAACCAAAATTACTCACTTTTGAACAAGATGTGAATGTCGAAGATGTTAGCATGATATGTTCAGAAAGCATCAGAGTGAGTAAGAATAAGGATAGGGTAGAGATTCTTGATGATTCTCTACACCAACATGTTGAGGCACAATTACAAGATGTGCCAATGTCTGAGTGTATTTCTTTACATACACTTGGAGATAGTTTGCATGATGTGCATAATCTTTTGATTGGTCCTTGTAATTGTAGACACGTAAAATGTACATGCACTCAATCCTAATCTACTAACATTGCTTCATCCTAAATTATCCCTCTATCTAACCATTTAATAAAATAGCCTTATTTGATTAAACTCATCATAATTCCCCTTTTAATTAAATAACTCCCCCGATTTAATTAAATCATTATCTCTGTGTAATTAGCTAGGTCATTTCATCTTCCTATCTTTATTTAATTAAATAATCCATATTATTTGATTAAATTTCTAAAGTTCATCTAATCAAATTAAATAAATCAAACATTTATCTAATTTAATCTAACATCACCCCCTTTGGTTAAATAAATAAAAAATATTTATTTAACTAAGTCTAAATCGTTCTCTTCTCATTTTGAGTTATTTAAATCCTAAAATCTAAGTCAAAATGGTCAAATCAGCTAATCCCTCATTAAATTAGTCAAATCTTGATTAATTTAATCCTAATCACTCCAATCCTCTAGATTTTGCAACTTCCACAATTAAATCATTTATTTGATTTAATAATTCTATATTTATTTTCAAATGGCATCAAAAAGGGAATATTCCTCCAAGTTTGAAATCTCCCTCCAAAATCACTTGTCCATCCAACAAAGCATTTAAAGCTCTTACATTGTCTCTTACATGTCTCCCACTTGGCATTTAACTCATCTTTCATCCCCCCTAAACATGTCATCTCATCAAATTCAAATTTCAAACTTGCACATTGATCAAAATGTGCTCAAGCTTCCTCCATTCACATGTTGACAAATGGCACCTTGCCATTGGTTGAATGTTAGTCCCACATTGCTCTGTTTTGAACATTCATCCATCTTAGCATTCTATAAATAAGAGGCTTCATTCCTCATTTCATCATCCACAAATTATGCAAAGTTACTATGCTCAAATATTTAGCCATTTCCATCCAATATTTTGGAATCATAGCTAGATTATGCAGGTTTTTCCATTGGAGCACTCATCAAGCATCAACAAAGTGGATCACTCATCAAAATTCATCAACATACATCAATCTTACATCATAGGAATTGGGAAAGGGCCAATTTTCACATCAAATTGGCACCAATTCCCCCATGGGATCATGAGTTTGCTAGTTTAATTAGAATTCAATCTCTATTTTGTTATTTTCATTGTGTTCTTCATTGCTTTTTTCCTAATTTGAACTTGGTAAATGGATTTCATGGGGAATCCTTGTTCTTGCTTGCAATTTCTAATCTAATGTGTTTGTTCTTATTGTTTTGCAGGTATTAGGATTGGGGTTCACACAATAATCATTCCACCTTTGACATGCAAACTACTAATCAGATTGAGCTTGATAATCCTAGCTATGTGGCAGAGTATGAGTGCCAAATTTTTCAGCTGGATGAAATTTTCTTGCATTGTGGTAATGAGAAAAACATTAAGGAAAGTTGTTTTCAACTTCACAATATTTTGAATGAAAAAATTTATGAGTCATTGCCACATAATAATCAATATTTTAAGGATATGCTTGATTCTCAGATACATGGTAGTTATGAATTTGTTGATAATGTTGTACTTGCTAAGTTATTGAGAGATGCCAACATGTTTAATCAGACATATTCTAGTAATGTCTTCAGATTGGATTTAGTTAGGAGTGATGAAAACTTTGTCTATGACAAAGGTAAGAAAAGGCCTACAGTTTTGGTGGCCTTGGGCCATCAGATATGGTTTGACTTGTCAAGCCAAAGCAGTTGGGGGCAGAGATGACCTTTTTAATCTATTTCCCAATGGAGTAGGCACCTGGTCTGCTTCTCCATAGAATTTGAATTATCGCTCTATTCACTAAGGAATAGACATCCCCAAAAAGAGCCACTGATGGCACTTTCAAATTTTGCAAAATCTAGAGTGCTCATATTAAAACCCTAAGAAATTTTACCTAAAAATATTTGTTACATCTATTGTAGGGTTCTTATATGAGGTTTAGGGTTTTGTTTGTTTTAGTTGTTTAGATTTCTATTATGTTGTTTACTAGTATTTCCTATTGTCGATCACATTTTTTTTTTCATGTTCGTTAAATGTCATCATGTGACTAGCCCTTCTCATGTCTAGGTCTGAATCGCTTGAATTTTACATCCTTTGTATTATGTGATTTAGAAGTCTTGAGTCTACTATTCTCATGTCGTCCTAGATAATTCCCCTCTTTTAGAACAACTAATGAGCATGTGCTTAAAAAATTCCCACTTATGTCCCGATGGCCCTCATAGCTGTATCACTCATCGCTGATTTATTCATTGGTTTACACCTTGAATTAGCGACGAGCAATGGATTGGTGTTTTCCCTTTGATATTGCTAATCACTAATGGCTTTTGAGCCTTCAAATTTGTATTAGTGATGAGCGATGCCCCGGTCTTATGTTCTTATCACTCATCATGAATCGTTAGTGAAAAGATAAACTTGAATTAGCGATGAGCGATGTGATGTGATTTCCTATATATCGCTTGATCACATATATGTTTTGAATGTAAAGTCTCACATCAATGATATGCGATGGACCTTATAAATGTTGTAAATCTTCTCATCGCTAATTTCTTGCAAAATATATGAGGAGAATTAGCGATGAACAAAGGCCTTATGTAATAACTTCATCGCTCATCGCGGATTTGTTTTAGAACTTGAGTTCTAAAATAGCAATAAGTGATGGATGTCCTCTAAAGGGTTTTTCTTTCGCTAATGTGATATGATCCTATGAGCGATGTCTTTTGTGCCATTTTTTTTTATGTAGGTTGTACGTGTCTCAATCTGATGCCTCCACAACATCTCTTGTCGCAGATAGAAGCCTCGGTGCAAGGTTTGAATTAGCGATGTGCGACGGAAGGATGAATGTGACCAAAGGTCAGGCCATAGAACCGAGGGCTAAAGATCATCGTTGGGATGTTTATATTGTTGATGGAGCGAGATGAAGATGAAGTAGATTGGTGACAAGCGATGACCATTAATGAAAAGGGAAATGTGGCATGATCTTGGGGATTCCGCATAAAGCAAAAAGGAAAGAAGCATGAGGACTGGAGAACCGTTGATAAAGTTTTAAAGCGAGATGATCCGATGGACTGAAAAATCATCACATAAATAACTTCATCGCTAAATTGCACCCTAAATTTTGGGGAGGATCAACGATGAAGTGTATAAAGAAAATTTCTCTCTAGAAACTGGTCGTATGTACTTCGCTGATATTAATGAAAAGCATGAATTAGGTTGGCAATACATGCTAATTGTTAGATCAACTATGATTAATCAAGGTTAAAAAAGAATGTGGCATCATTTGAGATAGCCTCGCTGTTTTCAAGGAGCAAGTTGATAATGGTCGAAAAACAATGCTCATGGCTACCTTAGATGAAGTTGTAATTTCTCTAAGATGAACAACCTAGATTCAGAGCCAAGTTGATAAGTTATCAATTCACTCACGTAAGGAGTTTTCAAGTCATTAATCCTGCATGCTCAAATTTTCTATTTAATATGCAGGTTGATCACTGTTTATTCACACTATCTTTTTAGTCTATAGAAGAAGTAAGGCATGTGTAGTAAAGGAGATTGAAAGGGATGTAATATTTTTGAAGTAGAGTTTCAGTGTTTTCATCCTAAGAAAATTGGTATGAAATTAGGTTCTTTGGTCTATTTAGGATTTCTGTTGCTTGAGTTATCTGCAATTATTGGGATTGGGGTGCTTCTCTTGTGGGTCTTGAGTAAAAAATATTTTTAATTATCACTCTACTATCTTTAGAGAAAATGGGAAAGGATGGTACAACAATTCCACCTGTTATGAGGTCTAGCCGGCTAAGTGTGTTTGAGTGCCGTGAAGACATAGCTGAGCAGGAAGCGATGGCTTCTCCTGAGATTTCAAAGGGTAAAAGGAGGGATAGGGACCATAAGAAGAAGTCAATTATGCAGAGTACTTACCGCTTGAGGAATAGGACCCTTCCAAGTGAAGTGGTCAAGTGCAAAGGCAAGGAACTGGCACTGCCAATGAAGAAGGCCAGGAAAAAGGAGAAGAGCGATAGGGACTACCTAGGTAAACACAACTCTCCTATCATGGTTTCAGACTCTCCTTTGGATGTTGAAGCTGATACCAAGTCGAACTATGGCTAGTACCTTCGTTCCCTGGTGCCATATGGGAGCTCTGATGACGACGTACTAGTAGTCCCTCCAATTGCATTGAGGACAAGGAGCAGTCGGGCATTTTTGGATGCCGATGACTCTAAATAGGGTCACCTCCTATTTTTAGTTTTTGATGACACCATGGTCTTTGCATAGGAGGTATTTTTTTTCATATGTTTGTGGTTTTTCTTTTTATTCTCATGCTGATGTGGAAGGTCTTCAAGAAGATATGAATGGAATCTTTTTTGTTCTAGACAACAAATGCTGTGATAACGATGACTAATATCTTGCACATGTTTTTTTCCTTTTGTCCTCCCCTGTTCACAAATGATTTCTTATGAAACCACATGGGAGTTCTTTGAGGAGTCAAATGAAAGTGAAATTGTAATTCAACCGGGTGCTTGTTGCTCCCCTATTTATATAAAGGGGATTTCATGGCTAAAAAAGAGGGAGTTCAGAATTTTGAGTCTAGACATGGTCACAGTAAATGCTATGCTCTAAAAGTAGAATAGAATATAGAAGGATACTATAGTAAATATATCAGAAGTAAGTTTAAGATGAAAGTTATATTGTATACGAATCTTAAATATGGTTTTACAAGGAAATATCCAATATAAAGAAGAATTATAGTTTCAAAATGTTTCTCTCCTATGTGTTTTATTTCAAGCTATGAATGAAGTTGTTAATGACTGTTTCATTTATCTTTTTGTCATTTGCACAAAAATGAGTTAATTGTTTTTATGCTTCAGTTCAATGAACTGATTAAACACTAAAATGAGCTCATTAGTTTGTAAGAAAAGGATATAGGATTTAGTAAGGAAGTGATATTTTGTAGACACAGTGAGTTAAATGTTACGAAGTAACATTCTAATGGTCCATTTATTTCTGAAATTCAATTAAAATTGTAGTACCGATTGATTACCAGTTGTGACTCTTTCTCCCTTGAATAAAGCACCGATTGTTTTATTAGTTTATCTTATAGTAGATTGAGCTAGTATTGAATTGGGCCTAGGATTCAAGATGAAAAAATGACTCACAAAATACTTTAAACTACATTGTCCCAATTCTAAGTATGAAAGCGCACTCCTTGAAATAAGTAACCCTTCTATCTAAAGTTTGTCGAGCCTTTGATAAGGTGATTTTCATGAAATAGTGCATATGTGTGAAGAAATACTCTTGACCAAGCGTGAATTATTTTGAGTATGCGTGGGATTACCCTCCCTTGGTCTCACAGAGCCCAAAGAGAAGTAAAGTATTAATTACTCTACTTAGGTGTTGGCCAATCCTCAACCTAGCTGATAATTGGGTTGTGGCAAGCTCATAGGTTAGGATTGAGATTAAGTTTGGTTCTAAGAAAATAACCAACAGATTGATAATGGTTAGTTTTTTAGGTGAAATGATAGTTGAGGAGGGGTCTTCTAAGTTTGATCTAAGGATAAAAAGGTCAAGATTGGTAATGGAGCTCTCAAGATGATTTTTGGCAAGATACAATTGAACAAGAAGACACAATTGATAACTTGACTGTCAAGGTGATAATGATAAGTTTCAACAATACAAGTTGAATGGATTCACTGGTTTTACACATGAAGAACAAACCAAGCATGATATCACAACCTATATTTATTCAAGTAGTTGTGTTAAATTAATGTAGGCCCACCCACCAAAGGTGTGATACTTTCAAATGAATGGGTAACTAGGGTATGCAAATGTCATGTACAACCTCTACACTCATTAACTTGGAAGGAAAAGGCCCTTCCAAGGAATAATTGTCACCTCAACAAGAGAAATTACATGGTGAGTAACTTCAAGCATGATAATGTATTATGCACCACACTAAGAAATGACTGATGGTATTAAAGGCTTCTAAAAACAAGGTTCTTAATGGAATTGGTGAACAATGAGCATATCTGTAATGCTCGATATTGGAGATGTCTCCTCCACTCTCATCACCAAATGCGTCTTGGTATATTGAGGGTCATGTGGCTTGGCTCAAACAATGCTAGACACACTTTGGGGTACAACTTCCATTCTCCCCCTTTCTATACCTCATTCCAAAAATGTGGTTGAGGTCATCCTTGAGGTGATGAAATACCCAAGCACGCCTACTAACATGAAAGACTATCTAGGTTGTTTTGGTCACCCAAGATTGCACAAAGCACAAGGAGAGAGCATAAACACAAGCTAGTAAGCCTTGGGATAACACTTAGAACGTAAAAGAAATGAAGATATGTGATATTTTTGATCTTCAAGATCACATTAAGTGCAAGGAGAGAGAATACGTCTACACACACTTACAAACATGAAAAATAATGTTCATTAACCCACTAAGCTACTTTAGATTCCTAGATTAGTAAAAAATAAAGCCTTGGACCAATGAATCTACAAGAAATATGTTAGTAGTTTGATGTTTTTTCTTTGACAAGCGATTTCAAGTTGCACAGAAAGGGGTTAGATGAAAAAATGATTAAAGAAAATGGTTGTTAGCATTAAGATAACAATAAAAATTTGGGACCCTTTTGTAATGGGGGTTGGTACACTCACCCCAATGATAGGGGGTGAGGGGGGATGAAAGTGATCCCCTGTTGATAAGGGTTTGGGGGTGAAACCCTTGAAGGATTTTTTTTGGATAAGCAAAAAGATAGAACTTAGAAAAATTATGAAAGAAATTGAATAGAAGCACAATTTTATGAAAAAAAGGTGCTACAAGGCCAAACAAAGGAACCTTTTGATAGAAAAAAAATTTATAATCACAAAAAAAGAAAATTATACCTATGCAAAGGCGTGAATTTGTGAAGCAAAAGCATGGCAAGTCAAAATAGAGGCACATAAAGTCAAAATGAAAGCACAAAAAGTAGAGACAGAGGTGTGAAAAGTTGAAATGGAAGTGTAACTTTGTAAGATGTGGGCATTGAAAGTTGACACAAAGGCACAATTTTATAGAACGTAGGCACGACTTCACAAAATGTAGGTGTGGCTTTGTAGAATGCAGGTGATGAGGCCAATTATTAGCTAGTTTTATGTTGTTTAGTACATAATTTTAGACATTTCCAGATACTCATTTCATACATGTTCCTAAACTTTACTATCTTTTTATGATCATCATGCAACTTGAACTTGGTTTTGGTATATGGAAACATGAAACATGATTATGGTATGTTAGTAATTGCATGGTTAAAATTTGTGAATGTGTATGGAATGCAATGCATATCTATGTTTAAATTATCGTTATTAGTATTGTGTATATGTTTAGGTGAACTAACTCTTTACAACCAAGAAGCCAAAGCAAGCAAACTATAGCCCACAAAAACTAGGAAGTGCAACCCGCAACCAAAGGAGTTTCAGATATTGATGCATGGAAAGTTCTAGAATAAGAAGAATGCAATAGTTGCAGAATTGGAGGTGTCTATTTATCAAAATGATTGTGAGTCACCATGTCATTTAATAAGACTACTGAAGGAGAGGAAACCTGCTATGATTGGGAATCCAACGTGACTGTTTCCACAGTCCACATTTTTGTTTTATCGTTGCAACAGAGTTGCAATACTAATCAACTTCTTCTACCTTTTTAGTTATGCCAACTTTTTTGCACTCTATTTTATAGGAGAGTGGTGATTTGCATTTATATTTCTATTTTGAGTCCTTGTTTCAATAAGAAGTTCGCCCACACCTATGTATATATATGGTTTGATGGTCGAGGAGAATAACAAGCATGACATATATAGCAGATAGATATGTTCAAATAGTTTTCTTCTATTACACAAATAATACTTGTTTCCAGTTATGTTTTTTATGAATATGATATCACTGAAGATTCTTATTATATTTTGAAATCTTGAGTTATGCAATGAAGAGGTTTTTAGTTAATTTTATGGTTAATTGATTTGGGAAGATAGATTTGAGTTTATCTTGTGGAGATAGTCACTTGAGCAAGGGCCACTCAAGGTAAGTGTTCCCCACTTTAATTTCTACACATTTATCTTTGTTGTTACAGTAGTTACCTTCATTATTGCATTGTCTTAATCAAATTATTCATGTTGTGAATGTGAATGAAATCATGAATAAGATCTTGTCTTGTATTTCATGATTTATTTGTCTCAATGCATTATCTTCCAGAGTGAGTCAAAGTTAGCAACATTGGTTAGTTATAGAGTTTAGTTTTGACAATGAACTGGTCATAGTGTTTAACTGTAAGTACCCATAGCATTAGTTCCAAATCCAATTATTTTTACTATTATGTAGTTTATATTTTTCCCACATGTGTAAACACCTATACTAGGATGATATAGGTAGTTTAGAGTCTATGAATACGCATACAATGCTAGCATCATCACAATCTTATGTTAGCTTTGGTTGATAATTAAATGGAGTCCTTACAAGGGTTTAGTGGTCTGTTCAATTAGTTACCCCCTCTAAATTATGTGAATATCACCAAGTTTACTGAACATTATTTGGGCCTTACATTTTTGGCATCATTGCCAAGGATGGTGCTACATTCAAAGACTCATCTATGTTATTTCAAGCTTTCTTAGTTTGAGTATTTTTTTTCCAATGTTAGGACAATTAGGTTTTATTCCATCATTACTAGAATGTTTTACTAACATTGTGTAGGAGCCATTGATACACAAAGTCACACCTATTGTATGTGGAGGCAACAAGATGCTTTGGGAAGATTTCTTCCCTTATCACACAAAGATAATGAGGATATTGGTGATCACAATGACCAAAGTGAGGGTATTCCTAAAGAAGAACTTTCCCTTTCACCAACATCCACTGTAAATACAGAGGATACCTTCCAAACCATGGCTGATGTAGTGGTGGATGACCCACCAAAACATGTAACTTTTGAGTTCCCCATTTCCAACTAAGAGAGAGCAAATGCCTTGAAGAATATACCTCCTTCAACATTGCCTATCTTCTATGGTTTGGTTACTGAGGATCCAAATACCTTCTTGTTTGAGTTTGATGGCTAGTGTAGAAGTTATGATTACACAACAGATGCACACAAGATCAAACTATTTCCAACAACCTTGAAGGATACCACCTTAAGATGGTTTATGGGTTTGGGAAGAGATGTTATTCCAGATTGGAACACTATGAAGATAATGTTCTTGGAGGAATAGCAAGAATACTATAGAGGAATTGACAAAAGAAGAGATGAAATTTTTAGGATGTCTCAAAAAGAAGATGAACCATTGGAGGACTATGTAGAAAGGTTCTAGTTTTGCTTAAAGAAGAATCCACAAAACAAACTTTCAGAAGAATCTTTGAGTTAGTGTTTTTAAGAGGAGTCAATGATGATTGTATGGATTCCCTTAACCTTATTGGTTGAGGAGATGTATCATAATTACCTTAAATGAAGAAATCAACAAGGTTTGTAGGAACTATTCAAGGACCTTCACTAAAAGGACTGGAGGGTATATCCATCAACAAGGCATCTAATGGAATCTGTCGAGTGGAACTCAGTAACCTATTGTCAAACTTGAAAGAAGACATCATTAGCAATTTGGATATCCAATTAGACACTCTAAATGTGAAGAAAAAGCAAGAAGATGCAGAGGAAATCCTTACTAAATACTACCCTAACTATAGACAGAGAAAAGCTAATTGCAAGTGCAAAAGAGTAGCAAGTATTTCAGAAGACAAACTAGGGAAACCAAACTTTCAAGCACTAGAGGGTGAAGATGGACAAATGTTCTACATTGCACAAAGGATACCATGACAACCAAGATAAGGTATGACTCAAGATCCTTTGAATTTCAATACACCATTTCCAGTTAGCAATCAAAATTTCTCTAATTGGAACCCTCAGCCTTGGAAAAAACACAAAACCAATGGAAAAATCATCAATCAAAAGAGAACTAGTAGAAAAAAAACATGTGGCCAAAACAAAACTTTCAAGGACCTAACTACAACCCCCAATGACCACTCCAAAAAAACCAATGACAACCTCAATGACAAAAAGGCTAGCAATGGAAAAACCAAAATCTAAATTACTAGCAGCCACAGTAGCCTTTGCAGCCACAACAACAAGCCATCATGCCCAATCCAACAAATACATCATCCCAACCACCTAGGGCACCTCAACTGCCAGCCCAACCTACACCTAACCCAAATAATAAGCTTATTCAACAGGCCTACACTAACAAGGCTATTCAATACCCTACTTATGGGGTAGAGGTGAGTGATGTCCACCTTATATTTGGTTGGACCTTCATCCCCTCAAATCACTGAGTTGGTAGATGAGGAACCCTCAGTAGAGACCTTGGACAACCTACCTTTGGAGCCCAAGTCAAATCAGGTCAACCAAACTCATTCAAGTATAGAGCCTTTGTTCCTTGAACGATTAGATATTCAAAAACATAATAACCAAGATGAAACTGACCTATTAGGACAACTTCAAGATGTGTGTATAAAGATACCCCTCATCCAAGCCATCAAGGTCATTCCCATTTACACAAAGCTAGTGAGAGAACTTTGTCTTAAAAATCTAGGGAGAAAGAGAAAAGACCCTCAGACTATACATGTCTTAGGGAAACTTGCTAACATTATGTTGGGAAACATAATTGTCCCTAAGTATACAAATCCTGGAAGTCTAGTGGTAGATGTTAAGATAGATGACACTCTCATAAAAAATACCTTGATTGACTTGAGGGAAACCATTAATGTGATGACTAAGGAAATAATGTAGCTATTTCAATTAATAAACCTTAGACCTACACCCACTATTCTACAGTTGGAAAATAGGTCAACAGTGAAACTTGAGGGCATCATTGAGGACTTGGTCATAGCATTGGATTCATGGGAGTATCCTATAGATTTCATGGTATTGCAACCAAAAGAATAACCTTGCAAGATATCCCCTTATTCTAGGAAGAACATGGTTACAAACAACTGATGCATTTATAGGTTGTAGGTCTGGAAAGATGATTATCTCAAATGGAACTATGACCAAGAAGTTGGTCCTTTATCCACCAGCCCAACCTCATGGAGATTTAGAGCAGACCATTTGGCCTACCCTAGATGAGGAAGACCAATAGTCCTTGCAGGATCTCATGACTATTGAACATAGCTCCTTTTTTAGCAACCAAGACAAGGATGATTTAATAACACACATTATACAGAATAATTGCAGTAGGAACCTGCAACAATAGGATTGTATGTCATGTCTATAGGATCCTCTGCATAATATTATACCTATCAGTTTATTAGAGTCAATATCCCAACTTTTCCATTATTTATTTCCACAACAATGTGTCTCAGACATAGTAGGACTTGGCCTTTCATCTGTACAATTAGCATCCAAGCATTTATAAATCATGCCAGGTAGAATGCTAAATGTTAGCAGTGAATTAACTGCTAAACAACAGACTACCCTAACCATTGTGCTGAAGGCACACACATTAGCCTTTGCATGGGATTACCATGAAATGAAGGGGATTGTTCTAGACCTATGCATGCATAGGATATACATTAATGAAGGTTTTAAACCAATCAGACAATCCTAGAAGAGAATGAACCTTGCACTAAGAGACATAGTCACAACTGAATTATAAAAATTACTTGATGTAGGTTTCATTTACCCTCTTTATGAAATTCAATGTGTGTCACCTCTAGTTATTGTCCCAAATAAATGAGGGAAATGAAGAGTGTGTGTGTATTATAAAGAATTAAATTCAGCCACTAGAAAAGACCACTTTCCACTATCTTTCATTGATCAAGTGCTCGACTCCCTAACAGGTAAAAAGTACTTCTCATTTCTAGATGGATTCAGTGACTATAACTAGATTAGAATAGCTCCAGAGGACTTGGACAAAACCAAATTTACATGCCCTTGGGGCACATATGCTGAATTTTTTCTCCCCTTTGGGCTATATAATGATCCAACCACTTTCTAAAGGGCAGTGCTAAGTATTTTCTCATATTTTGCACATGATTCCATGGAAATCTACATGGATGATTTCATATAACCTATGGAGAAACATATGATGAAGAATTTAATAACCTAGAGAAGGTCTTAAAGAGGTTTCAATAACACAATCTATCCCTAAGTCATGAGAAATGTTTCATGATGATGACCTAAGGGATTGTGCTAGGATATTTTGTATCAAGTGAAGGGATTCAAGTGGAACCAAATAAAGATTGAGATAATTTCCACATGCCACAAAAACAAAGAGATGTCAGGAGTTTTGTAGGACATGTTGGCTACCATAGAAGATTTATTTAGGACTTTAAAAAAATTGCAACACCTTTATTTGTTCTACTCACAAAGGATATAGAATTTGAGTGGACCACAAAATGCCAACACTCTTTTGAAGCACTCAAGACAACATTGACCAAAGCACCTGTCTTGAGAGGACCAAAATGGACTTTTCCTTTCCACATACACACAAATGATTCTGAATTTTCTATAGGATTAGAACTCGGAAAAAAGGAAGGTACTAAGGAGTATGCCATATACTATATTAGCAAGAACTTACAAGGGGCAGAACTCAATTACATAGTCATAGAAAAAAATATGTTAGCAGTTGTCTATGCAATTAACAAGTTTAGGAATTACATCACAGGGTATCTAGTCTTTATCCACACTGATCATATTGTAATAAGGTATTTAATGAACCTGTGGTTGGTGGTAGGCTTGTCAGATGGCTGCTATTACTATAGGAATTTGACATCACCATAGTGGATAATCCTAGAAAAGTAAATGTGGTGGCAAATTTTCTATCTAGATTACCAACTCAATTAGCAAAAGGTGTTTTTGATGATTCTTTTCCAAATGAGCATTTATTTTCTATCTAGATTATCAACTCAATTATGCTCTTCTACCACATTTTTCTCTACCCATATAACTTTTATGGAGAATGGGCCTCCCCTTCTTCCTACACCTTTTACCAAATAATTTTTATTGAAAGATGCTCTTGGTTTCCTTATAAAAAATTACCCTAGTGTTCAATGATTTTGTATCATTACCTCAAGTTAAACATTTTATTGGGCTAACTAAATGGTCAATATTATACTAAATTTCCTCAAGATTTAGTGGTTATTCCAATATACCTCAAATATGATGATCTATTATTTCCTTTTCTACAACTCACCATCACATTTATCTACCTATCATTGGCATTATCATCAACATATCATCTTCTCTTTTAGGAATTCACTTATAATTTCATTATCCCTCCTTTCCTAATGGATTATTTCCTCTTGTAACTTCCTTCTATCACCAATTTGCTACTGCTTCCCATTGTTCATCTCCAATTAGGGTTTCTCATCTTCTAACTCTTCTTGTAGGTATTTCCTTCACCTACAATTTTCTTGGTTAACCACTATTGTAGTCTTTCTATGCAATTCTACATAAACACTAACACTTGTAAGTTACTATTGCACACCACTCCTATAATCCTACATAACCATCCTTTGATTTGCCTTCCCAAGAGAAAAAACTCTACTCTAATATAAAATGATAGTAGTCATGACTAGCGTTCTAACTAAAATTAAGTTGAGGTCGCATAGCCCATGGGATTGCACTTTCTTACACACAAAGTGAGATATTATTAAAGAATAGTGGATAAATTAACACATCTTCCTTAATATATGGAAAACAATACATAATTATGTTTTACATGGCCTTTTTTTCCTCTCCCTCCTCTTGATATCCTTGGTTTGCAAACACATGGTCAACACATAGATATTTATTTCATCACACTTCTACTCATTTTATGTTATCCCCTTCTAAGTTCCAACCTTTTGGCTGCTACCCTCAATAATTCTATCTCTAGATACTTTCTTTGATAACCCCTCCTAGACTACCCTTGGCCTATAAGCTCAACCTTTTAACCTAAAGACCTACCCATCCATTATATCTCCACCACTTTGTTTGGTTACCATCTTAATGGCTATTTATTAGCATCTTAACTTAGCACTTGAGTTCCCCTCTAGGAAAAGATATTTTCCTAGCTCTCCATTCAACTCTTATAGCCAAGCTTAGTATTTAAAGATCTTTGTTCCCCTCTAGGAAAATATATTTTCCTAGCTCTCCATTCAACTCTTATAGCCAAGCTTAGTATTTAAAGATCTTGTTTCTCCTATTTTGGCACCTAAAATACCTTGACTATTACAATTCACCACTACTTATAACCTATTTTTTTGTGCCATTTGATCCTACTATGGATTTTGTTTATCTTTTGATAAGATATCCCTATAGAGATTAAATCGCTAACACCTTCTAGCTCATTTTTTATCTTGAGGATCAAGGTCACTAATTGATTGTCTATCCATCCTTGTCATGCTTCCTTCACATAATCTTTGTGCACCTTCTCCATTGTGTGATCCTTTCCTATATTCTCTTTATTCCAAGCCTTTGTGAGCTCCATCTTTCATGCGGTCATGTCATTTTTTTTTTTTTCACATCTCTCATTTGTGTGATCTACTTTTCTTCTTAACATGTGTTTCACCTTGGTTATTCTTTTGCATGTGCTTCTCTACACATCCTCTTTAATATTTGATATTAGGTGTCCCTATGCAATCATTATTGAATCTATGCTTCCTTTCTTGATGCTCATATGCTCTCATATAGTCTTCTTATCCCTGTGCTTCCTCTTTTCTTCTTTTCATTATACTGTAGTTGTGTCTTGTTTCCTGTGTTCAACAATCTACTTGACTACCTTGAGGTTGGTATTACTATTTGAATACATTACATGATTAGTGATTTGGAAAAATACCTTCAGTTTGGTGATATATTAATCTTCCTCAAGTTTTTGCACTCCTTTCAACTTATCTTTATGCTAGGACTAATTTATTTTGGTCTTAGGCACATTTTCCTTAGATACCTTAATCCTTTTTAGAATATTCTCTTACTCTTTTCCATGGTCCTCCTCTGGGAATTCTTTCCTAATCTCACATGCTCTTCCTCCTTGTCTTATCCATTTTTGGCTCTTGACCATGGTCAATATTCCTTAACTCAAGATGTCCCTTTATTATGAACACATCAAACCAATTTTCCTACAACTATTTAGTTATCCATCATCTCTTCCAATGTGAAAAGGTGAGAGAATATAGGACAATAAAGGAAGATAAAAATAGTTTATTTTGAAACCACTAACCTTCCAATCACTTTCCAATTGAGCTTCTCAATAGTGGACATTTAATTCTCCTATTGAAGAACAATCATGTTGAATATTCCATGTGTAATGAGCTACTCTCTATGTCAAGGATATGTGAAGTTATGATGTATCATCCATGATGGTGTGTGATGATATAATAACAAAAATTATGTCATGTTAAATGGTGCATAATGACACAAAATCTTACATGCAAAACATGCATGAACCTATGGTGTGTGGTGACACCAAAGGTTAACAAGCCATGTACAAGGTTCCCCAAGGCTTGAGAAAATATGTATTAATCACTTGTGATCTCCAAAAGACACAAGAATAATTGAATGAGGGTTAAAGGTACCTTCAACTAATGATTTTGTTGTCAACTTACCTTGCACAAAAAAAATGAGCATAATCCATGATGGTGTGTGAAAGTATATTGCTTGAACTTGGAAAAATTGTTCAACATTAGTTCTCTCCAAAGGAAACATTCGTACACTAGAATATTCAAGACCTTAGGATGGTCTCTTCCTTGGTAAGTATACAATATGAATTATTTACCATTCTTCATAAATTAATTTTTTAGTTCTCATATGGGAAACTACCTTTTAGTCATACACGTATGGACTACCCAAAATGAAACTACACACATCTAAAAGAGAAAAATTAAAAACTATTTCATCAACAAATTTATCTCTAATTGAAAATATTAAATTTTATTGCTTACTAATCATATAATAAAATAGTTTCTATTCTGCAATATCTGTAACTTTATAATGTGCACTCATTTAAATAGTTTTCACTCTTGTAGCATGATTTAGGAATAAGGTAGCATATTCCCAACCTTTAATTCCCTCACAAGGAAATTACATAATTGACCCTTTAATTGACGAATATTCATGCCTAACTTAGCTTAACTTAGCTTATTGTTTTAATCCACATGAACACTAATGCAATCATAGTAGTGACCCAACTCTTTGTTGTGATCATGGTAGTTTCCACACATGCAAATCACTTTAGAATATTTAAAATTTTGATCATTTCATGGTCTTTCTGTATTTCTTAAATGGCCTTGACTCTACTTTTATCGAATCATGAACTTGGTACTCATTTGATATCTCT